>JAOXYF010000005.1:3739002-3754292 GCA_028565775.1 Sternarchorhynchus goeldii
TTTCTATTTTTGGAGCGTTGAGCTGAGAAGCGAAGAAGAGTAGGAGAGAGGAAGATAATGTTTGTGATTTCAACTTGCCTCTCTCAATGAGGGGATTAAGAAGGCAGGCACTTATGCACTCTTTCACACAAACTCTCTCTCTTTCTCTCTCACACTCACACACACGCACACACCTCAGAGATGTGAGGCATGAAGGCAGCACAGATGATGGGGGGAGGCACTGTTGTATGCGTGAGGGAGAGTGTGAGAGAGAGAATGGTACAAAAGCAAGAAAAGAGAAAATGACCCCCCCACACCCCTCCACCAACCATCAACACGGATGTGGCCGTTAACTTGGCAAGCTCACCCTCATTCCTTTATCTCGTCAAGCTCACTTCAGAAGCCAGTCGCAAGCAGCCAACCTCCCTCTCCTCCGTGTCTTCTGGGCTGCGGGGAAAGAGGCGGAACGCGCTGGTCGCTCCCTCATGCAAAACAGGGTCACCCGGGCAGCGCGACACACAATAATGCTGATTACACGCAAATGCTAATTATTACCCACTAATCAAGTACAGTAGCGTTAGCAGCAGCGAGCGGCTCGGGCTGCAGGTAGAGCGAAGCTATAAATACTTTAGGGAAGCTGGGGAGACCGCGCGAGCCGTCAGCGCAGACGCAAGCGCCTGTCAAATGTGCGCACATCAGCTCTGGAGGACGAACGCATGAACTGAGAGGGTGCCGACAGAAGAGACGCAAAAACGTCTCTGATCCGCATCCGTCCCTCAACCGCCTCGCGGTAGGAGAGGGGGGGGGGGGGGGAATAATAAAAAAATAAAAAAATAAAAAAATACAGCCCGTGTCAAGAACAGAATAACTTCTTAGGTCTTTCATATAGTGCTTCGCTCTTCCAGTTACATGGAAGTAACAATACCTAATCAAAAATGTTTTTTATTATTATTATTATTAATCAAAATATGTGAAAGATGCCACGTAGTTTCTCAGAGTTTACAGAAGTGCAATGAGTGATTTATCAAACCTGAGCAGATAAAACCATAGAGTTTAAGATTTATTATAACCTTTTAAGGTATCTAGATACAAATCAAACCCAGAAATAGGGGGGGGGGTTAATAGTATTATATATGAAGCATTTTCAATAAAGCTTAAAACATGATCAAACTAATAATTACTTATGTCTGTGTAAAAGGGACTTTCTTAATAGGACTGGAATCTCTCTTCAAACTCTAATTTAGGGGAAAATACACATGCCAGGGGAAATTAAAACTTAGATGTTTCCAGAGAGCACAGGGAAGTAAAAAGCCACATAACTCAGGTGTTGTTCCTCTTTTGCGAGTTCTGTATAAACCAATCATCCATGCGACACCAACCTTGCTTTCATTCATGATCAGAATTACCGTCAATGCATGATTTTCTTGGGGGTGGGGTGACATGGATTCAAATCAAGAGATCCACAGAGTCACAAAAGACTCCCATTCCATTTGACGTAAAAAAGCCAAGAAACCAACAAGTGAGGAACGATATCAATAACAAAAAAAAGTGTGTGTGTATGCGGATGTACATGTTGGAATGAAACCAAGATAGCCTGTTTTGGCACTACGCAGAAAATTCACAGCAGGTGAGGGACGACACGATGTGCAGAATAAGAGGCACGTACCCATGAAGAATCATCTAACCAAACCATCTTGCTTTGAAATATAGATCAAATGTTAAATTTGATATTCTGGACATTTTGAAGCTCATGGTTTAATATGCGATTTTCAAAGACTCAATAAATCATTTAACAAAATAAAAGTCCTGCCTGTATATGTGGTTTTCACTCAAGCATAACTGAAGGCTCAGCTGCTCTCAGATGAATTTGAGTGAATGACAACTTTTTCTTGCAGCCGTTTAGTTAACAGGGAAACTACCACAATAACATCTTGCTTCATGCAGCACATACTGTTAAGCTAAAACAGTTGGTCACCAGAGAGAGAAAGAAAACCTTATCTAGTCCTTGAGAACCCTGTGCTCACAGATAAACAAATGCAGATAAATAATACAGTGAAGGCCATGGAGTCAACTAGTCGTGATCAATGATGTACTCAAACTACAGCATGTCCTGTGTAAACAATATATAACCAAAGGAACAAACGGCTCATTCAGCCATTCATGAAACAAGTCTAATAAACTGCCCAAGCGAGCATAAATTCTAAAGTAAGAGTAAAAGTAAAGTAAGGTTTGGTTACTGTGGTGGGTTTACTCTCCACTCCACACCCACCCCCCACCACTCCACACGTGGTCAGGACACTGCAGCACTCCAGATGCAACGCGTTACTTCCCGAGAACAAAATGGATAAATAAGAAATCAAAAAGCTGTACTACCTGGAGTTTGAGCAGTGGGATAAATAGATTTGACTACCTCAATGAGCCACCAGAACCAGATATGGATTCAAGGTTCAGAGTTGAGTACATTTGCTTTTAGAGAGCAGGTTTTTTGACTTTTGCTTCACGCCTCACAAATGTTTTAGAATGTCATTTACCCCGCAACCATTTCAAAAGGCTTGCCAATAAGGCCTATGCCAAGAGGAATGGGTAATAACACATTTAACATTAGTGGGGAAACAATCATTTTGGAAAGGTGCTTAAAAAGTTTGTAGTGTGTCCACTTGCCATTTAGACAAAGCGACTTAGTTGCATCCCTGTTTAGAGCTTTCTCACACATACAGAAAATCCCTGCATAACCAAGTAGCTGTAATGGAGACTATTACACTAAGATGAAAACTCCTACAGGGCAACCTTTCCTGCTAGAAACAGCCTTGAAGAGCTATAGAAGCCTTAGTTTATAGTACTTGATTGGAATGTATTTTAAACATCTAGACCTGCTGTCATCTGACCTGGTTGGTTAATGATTTCACCATGTGGGATTTATTCTTACTTCGATTTGGGATTAGGTCCAGAGTCTCTGGATTGCAGGTGCAAGCCAATGTCTTTAACTAGTCAAATTGCTTGGCTAATCTGTGCAATATGTTCAACTGCATGTTCCATATATTTTTTTAAATCATTACAATCAGAAACTTGCTGATATCTGGTTGAACTTTACTTATACAAGACTGAGTATCTTTTTACTACATGCTTCCAAATGCATGTACAACCACATAACCCTCTGAAATGATATTGCCTCAGTGCCACTATAACACAGTCCGTATGCAGGTGCCTTGGTAAGACAGAGAGCCCTCAGTTTCCCAGGACTGTACCCCAAACAGAAATCAGAGCGTTCCGATGCTTTATAAAAATGTCATGTTCGAAGGAGATTCTACATCTAAAAACGTTTAGACATATTTTATTGAAAAGAAACTGAAAAGTATGTGCTTCTCATACCTCAAAAAGTGAACAAGCGCCAAAAAAACATATAGAGTAAGTTTAATTATAAACCTCGGTGTCAGTAAAAGATGCATCATAAACATTTTTAAAAAATTAAATAGCATTTAAAGATATAGTATGCCCGCCTACGCACGTATTTCGGTTTTAGAAACTGCTAGTAACTGCTTAGTAACTGCTAACAGTTCTTTCGATTCTAAATGGTGTATTATGGAGCGGGGTCTGCAAATGATCTTTGAGCAAAAGTTAATCCTTTGTCGGGTCCATGACAAGTAGTTGCTTACAGTTATCTTGGTCTTGCAAAGTAAAGGGTGTGGTCGCTACATAGCAAAACAATCTAGGAAGAAACTGAACTAACTAACTATCTTAGCTGGTCAACTTTTTTTGTTTGATAGCAGCTTTCTTAGCCAGTTGCGACTACGCTTCCCAAACAAATAGTACTGGAGTACACTAAATCAAGTTCAACTGCAACGAGTGATTAACCCAGTAACTAGCAAATAACGTAATGTCGTAATAAATGTACAAAATGTAAACTCTTAGGTAGCCTGCAAGCCAATCAGTTCTATAGTTTTAAAAACACAAAACCAAACATTAAACTAATTTTAAAGTTATTACAAACTAGACATCTTATGACATCCAATTCCCCTAGTTATTTACCAAATGTCAACATTAGATAGATAAACATGGCTGAATAACACTGGGCAAGTTGCTAGTTAGCTAAAGCTAAGCTAACTTGGCAGCAAAGGACATGTGCTAAGTTAATTAACCTAGCTAGCTAGCTAGCTTCTGTCGATTGCAGCCATATGAGATCTAGGTTAGTTATTTTGTTGCGACCAAAATTTGGGTAGCTTTATAATGTTACCCCTACAAGACAAGTAAACGGTTAGCTAGCTAGCTTGGTGTTTAGTTAGCAAGTCAACATAAAGAGCTAACCCTGCTAGCCTATCGCTAACTGAGTATAGAATGACAGTTCTCTACGTTAATAACAAACACCTGGATAGACGCAGTGGGTCGACTATTATGGTACTATACCAACACAATTATTACTACCCGACAATGACAATACGTTACAGGTTAGCAAAAATATCTAGGCAAGCACACTAGCTGTCTGGCTAGTTGTTGAGCATCCAATTTACAGGTTCTCAGCCGCCGCCTTTGAACTGCGAAGTAACCGAACTAGTAGGCTAACTTTCCCTTGCCAGCACCAGCTAGCTAGACAGCCAGTTAGCTACAAACCAATCTGCATCACAGCTCACCTTTAATCTGATCTCATATGTAGTGAATCTCCCTCGCCCGACGCCAACCGTCTCAGGGTTACCAACATCAATCTCTAGAAAGTTACTTGGCGGTCCATATGCGTCGCTCAGATTTTGCGGCTTGGTGTGCAGTCTCCTCGTATCCGCTATGGCATCAGCCATTGCTCCCCTTAAAGTGTTAGCGAGCACTTTTCTAACTATCGGTTTTTACTTCCGATCAGCTGAGGAGCAGCTGACACTTACTCATAAGCAAGAGTGTGACATTTCTAAACGATGTTTAAATATAGTCCACTGTGATTGGTTTAGAAGTCGAAGGCTCAACAGTTAACCTATCGAAGCGATCTATAATGGTATTTCGATGCACTTGAGCTGTACTCCTTCTTGAATAGGAGTTTTTGTGCTAGCTATCACAGTTTGAAAAGTTTGGTACGACTATGTTGTGAGCGATCATCTACAATGGTACTCTTCTTTAGTTAATTACATTTATCTAAACGCAAATGTTGGAATATACTACTCATTGCCCTTAGTAGAGAAATCGATGCGTTCACATAAAGTTCGACAATTTTGAAAAAAGATGGCAGCGCACGCATCACCATTGGTAGCAAGATGTTTTATGAGTTATTTAAAATATCAAACTTTCTCCAAAAGAATGTGTTACACAGTATTGCATCTAGCAAGAGGTGAGCATTCTCTAAATGAAACCAATTCCTTTGGAACTTGACAGATCACTATTGTTGAACATGAAGTTACCTAGCTGGCTGAGTTCAAGATTATACATCGCTAACCTACGTAGCTAGTTACGTTGCTAACTAAACTAGGTGCTTAATTTATACGAAATGTTGCGTTTATCATTTCAGTGCCTTTATTTCTGTATTGCATCTTTCTTGTTCACGGGATACTATGGCCGGTCTTTCGCTGTTCATGCCTATTTTTGCGGTGCTGTCTCATCGTAGATCAGAGAGTATTAAAGAGGCCTATTACGCTAATTTCGAATGTTCATAAATTTATTTTTGTGGTCTACCAGAATAGATAATAGAAATATTATGTGCTTCAAAACACATTTATCATTTTTTACATATTTGTTTTTATATTTGTCTCATTTTCACCCTTTTTCTGAAACGCTCTGTTACAGCTAATAAAAAAAAGCAGTATGTAACTTGCAAAAAAATAACTGTCCTGACAATAGTACATGAAAAGAAAAAATGAATCTTCTTGCTCCACCTGGAATCCAACATGCCCAACTCAAACAGTTAGATCCAGGAGGTGTGTCTGACGGTGCCCCATTGCTTACGCACACTCTTGCTCGGTCAAGCACAATTTAAGAGTCTTCGGGGGCTTTGCAAAAGCAATGGCCAATAAACAACCACCACCAATGGGAAAAAATGCCCATACATCCTTTGCCAACAGCTTATACAACAAAAGTAAACAGAAGACGGTAAATGTAGAAAAGCAAGCTGAAAAGATACAATTAGACTAAGTCCAGCATAAAGCAAAGTAAGGCCAGTTTAATTGTATAGCACTTTTCATACACAGAGGAAAAGTCCTTCACATCAGATATAGAATCTCTTATCAAGAAGGACTTTGTTAAAAACAAACAAAATTACAAACACCATTTATTAAAGTTAAAATGAAGTAAAGTTTATGAAATAAAATGCAATATTAAACAGATAAATCCTATGATAAATGACAGCAGCTTTTCAGAGGAGGAAAGATCTGTGGGACTTGAAAGTATGCAAAAACCAATCCAAAGATAGCCGCTTTCTTCCTTACAACATAATTGATTTATTTTGTTATTGGTTTATGAAAAATAACCACACTGCTAAGATTAATGGTTTACACATTAACACTTCCTAGTACATTTATCATTTTACTGTTCCAGATGCTAAGACTATTGGTTCATGTTATTTGGATGTTGCTGAAAATATCTTTGTGTAAGGCTGTCATATCAGTTTGGTGTTTGTCTTGATATTTGTGTGCACCTGTGTGCTCACAGCTAAAAGTAGTTTTCTGCGTATTTAGCATTTTAACAGTTTCTGTTATCAATCATCTAATTAATAGAATGTGCTAATTCTGTTTAATAACTAGATATTACTATGGAATACTTTTCATGTCTATAAGTTTCATTTCTGCTTGCTTGTTGGATGTAATGTTGACATTTCACATCACGCTCAGCAGCCGCCTCCGTGGGGCGGGGCTTTGGAGGCGGAGCTTAAGCACTGAGGAGAAGCAGGGGGAGGGGCCTGGAAATTGCACGCTTTTACGTTTTCAAGTCCATGCTCTTCTCACTCCTACCAAATGCAGCTTTAAGATTTAAGCCCCCCTGCCGAGCCCAGTCTGCTTTGTTTGGCCAGCTCACCCAGTCAGTTCTAATTGGTTCTAATAGGCATTTATATGTTCCGTCCCTGTTTTGCAGTCTGCAGACAGACTTTTCTGTCCTGAGCAGCTGTAAGTTCGCTGTTTCTGAAATCTTAGAACTCATTACAATGACCATAATGGGCCCCCTTTAATTATAGTTTGTGTTCTTCAAAACTGTTAGTACTATTGTTCTTTTTTTCCTTTGTGCGTGTGTGTGTGTGTGTGTGCTGAGTGCTACTATATTTTGTATATTGTTTAAAACTCCCAATAAACAGAATAATAAAAAAACCCATTGCTGAAAGTTCCCTATCAAAGACAACCATTTAAAATGTACTACTTAAACAAACAGAACACTTCAAAAGAAAAACTTAAGTCTTAATCTGTAGTTTCCTGCAGTTAAGATATGAGAGAAGTCCCATGAAAAATTGGCCACTCCATCTTACCCCTGTAAGCTTTCTACTAAATATCAAAACTGCTTAGCTGTCCATGCAGGCGCCCATCTCCACAATGACCTGCGACCTGCAGTATTCAGTTGATTCAGTTTATGACTTCAGCTGGAATGCAGCTAATACATATAGTCAGTACACAAATATGTGGTTTTATACATTTTCGAATCATTTTAGGATCAGAGCACACAAGCTGACTATTGTACTGCATACTGGAAGAATCTGCTTCTTTTCATCACTACAACAAAGTAACCCCCCACCCCCTTTGCTGCGCATTTTTTACTGAGCTGGCAACCTTTGTTTCCCATATCATCACTTGCTACTCAGTCCATTAATCAGATGGCTGCAGAGGGTCCAAACAATGCTAATATGATGCCCATCATCAGTATCTTTAATGGGTCTTCTTACAGGTTGTATGATGTTCTCAGCTGGACATCCATTCCTGTCCTCAACTCCAGACGGAACCATACCCAGTGGTCCTATGGCCCACTACAATGAAATGGTGCATGCTGGTGTTCTCCACGAAGATCCTCATCAGATAGCTGCCCTTTGGCAGTTAGAACAGCTGCACAGAGCGATGGTTGGATATACCAACCTTCCTCTCTCGATCCTGCAGCAGAAGGACAGGTTGAAGGGCAGTAGACAAAGTGCGGAATTGGCCGAAATCTTTGAATCGGTGAAAAGCCCTGAGACGAATATGAGAGCAAAAGGCGACAGATTGACGTGCGGACGTCCTGCAGAAGCGACGCCGCAGGACGAAGGAGAGGAAGAAGAGCGGTGTGATGTGACAGAGGTACGGGCTTCGTGGTCTGTTCAGGAACTTCCACCACCCCAACACCACCTATCTCAAAATGGGGGCGTGCAGTGCTGTTTGCAGTTTATGGGTGTGGGTCTATAGAGAGGGCAAGTTCAGACACATACTAAGTTGGCTCACAGAATGCCCCTCTCCTCTGATTTGTTATGCTACAATGAGTCCCCAGTGTGCAGTAGAGTGTCATGTTCATTGTAAACAACGGCAACATACAGTAACTACAGATGAAACCAGAAGTTTACATACACTATATAAAAAGACACATATGCATTTTTTCTCACTGTCAGACATGAAATCAGAATAAACTTTTCCCGTTTTAGGTCAATTCGGATTACCAAAATGATTTCTATTTGCTAAATGCCAGAATAATGAGAGAGAATTTTAAAGGCAATTTTTATTACTTTCTTCAAAATCAAAAGTTTAAATACATTTCATTAGTATTTGGTACTACTGCCCTTAAACTGCATGACTTGGGTCAAATGTTTTGGATATCCTTCTCACATAAGCTTCTCACATTAGTTGGCAGGAATTTTGGCCCATTCCTCCTGACAGAACTGGTGTAACTGAGCCATGTTTGTAGGCCGCCTTGCTCCCACGTGCCATTTCAGCTTTGCCCATAAATGTTCAATAGGATTGAGGTCAGTGCTTTGTGATGGTCACTCCAAAACACTGACTATGTTATCCTTAAGCCACTTTGTAGCCAGTTTGGCTGAATGCTTTGGCTCATTGTCCATTTGCAAGACCCATTTGCGCCCAAGCCTTAACTTCCTGGCTGATGTCTTGAGATGTTGCTTCAGTATTTCCACATAATGTTCTTTCCTCATGATGCCATCTATTTTGTGAAGTTTACCAGTCCCTCCTGCAGCAAAACAATCCCACAACAAGATGCTGCCACCTCCGTGTCTCATACTTGGGATGGTGTTCTCAGGCTTGCAAGTTTCCCCCCTTTTTCCTCCAAACATAACGATGGTCATTATGGCCAAACAGTTCAATTTTAGTTTCGTCACACCACAGGACATTTTCTCCCAAAATTAAGGTCCCTGTGTGCATTTGCAAACATTAATCTGCCTTTTTTATGTTTCTTTCGGAGTAATGGCTTCTTCCTGGCAGAGTGGCTTTTCAGCCCATGTCGATACAGTACTTGTTTCACTGTGGATAATAACACACACTTACCAGCTTCAGCCAGTATCTTCACAAGGTCTTTTGCTTTTGTTCTTGGATTGATATGCACATTTCAGACCAAAGCACGTTCGTCTCTGGGACACAGAACCCGTCTCCTTCCTGAGCGGTATGATGGCTGGACATTCCCGTCTTGTTTGTACTTGTGTATAATTGTTTGTACAGATGAACGATGCTCCTTCAGGCATCTGGATATTGAACCCAAGAATGAATCAGACTTGTGCAAGTCCACAGTTCTCTTCCTGATCTTTTGGCTGCTTTCTTTTGACTTTCCGATGATGTTACACAAAGAAGCAGCGTGTTTCAGGTGTACCTTAAAATACATCCACAAGTCTATAGTCTATACACAGGTCTATAGTCTACACACAGGTCTTCATACACAGGTCTTTATCAGTTCCGTTCAAAATAGTCATTTTGAACGGAACTGATAAAGAAGTCAAGCTTTTTGGCCCCCAGAGTGTGTTTTCAACTGAAAAGGATGATCAAATTCATTGATCATGAGCCTCATGTTAAGCCAAAGTGTTTAAAAACAATTCCTGCACTGCACTGTGAGGGCAGAGAAATGACCTCTTCCACAGGGCATCGCCAATGTGGAATCTGTCAGCCCCTGGACTGGGTGTGCTTCAGAAGAGTAGGGTTAGTTATGTTGCCTCGTTCATTTTATTGAATAATTTTGTGTCTCCTTTGTTGCCAATCTGTCAGCTTGTTATTTCACATATTTCTGGCCTTTTTAAACGAAGGGAACTTTATAACCTTGAAACTGGTGGAAGAAATATGTAACAGGAAGTATATTAGTAGCAGTGGAAATATACAGCAGCTCAGCAGTGAATGGGGTATGGAAGAACACTCCATTTATTTCCAATAAATCAAACATTTTTAAACAATTCTGTAAGTTTTCATCTTTAGCTTGTCTTAGGTTTTCTAGTCAGTAAGACATGCTACAGTGTTGTATTTAGTTTTAAGGTTTCTTCATTGTGGTGGTGATCTGCAGGAATCTGTAAAGCCACACCCCCCTCGCGGATGCTACATTCATGGTGATGTTGGTGAGTTCAGAAGTCTGTCTCTGCTCATAAACATTTAAAATGTAATTAAAAAATGTAATTAGCTGATTGTTTTGTTTTGTTATTTTGTGATTGATTAGTTATGTTGTACTAACCTGGTTAAATAATGGTCGCATTCAGAGTAATTTGAAATAGTTTCAAAGTGTTATTTGTCAAATGCTTGTTGCTTGTTTTCAGAATTATAAATGATGGATTTGATCATCAAAGTGATATCAGTCTTCTGGATGTTTTGTCAGTTATTAATACGTTTTTAATGTACTTGCCCAAAAATGATATTCTGAATAGTTGCTTAAAGTTAGATTAGATGCCAGCTAGCATTTGAGATCCATTTAACTAGTTCTTCACTGATGGTCGTTCATCTCTTTAGTTACAGTAGCATCTCCCTTAGATACAAGAACGTATGAAAGCATTACATTTAAATCTCGCATAAAAGTCTGACTTGTCGGTGTACCGGTAAAGAGAGCTGAGTGTGCCACAGCGTTATGTTCTCTGTCAGGTCTCAACATAAGTTTCTGAAAGTTTTTAAATGTCTTTACATTTTTGAATCTCAGCTTTATGCCTGGTGGAAATCTGTGGCAGGTCTTTTTTGTGCAGTTTGTACCTAAAACCAAGCATTTGACAAATACACTGGCAAATAGGCATTTGAAATGACCCTGAAAACAAGTTTTTCTTTAAGTTCCCTTCAGTGACATGCGATCTGATGTGTTCAGGTACTGGGAAAACCATGCTCATGGACCTGTTTCACTCTCACGTGAAGACCGGCAGGAAAAAACGTCTTCACTTCAACGCTTTCATGCTGGACATACACAGAAGTAGGTTCTGTGGTTTGGATCGGTGCTGACCGTACGTCTGAGGTTAAAGGGCAGTATGGAATGTGGTTTCACACAAAGATTGTTGGGTATTCAAGCCCTGCTGCCTTCTCTTTTTCTTTCCTCTTGTGTATTTTTGAAAAGCGACTGCGAATGTTTGCTTTTAGGGATCCACAGGCTAAAACAGAGTCTGCCGAAGCGCGGGTTAGACGAAATAACGGTGTACGACCCCATCTTTGCTGTTGCCATGGAAATCGCCGCAGAAACCTGCCTCTTATGCTTGGATGAGTTTCAGGTGAGTGGGGGGGAGGGGGGGTTAAGGAGTTTGAGGAGATGCTGAGGTCTTGGCTGTAGGCGGTGGGCGGAGGAGATTAACAGGTGCTGCAAATCAGGAAGTAAAAAACACAAAGCCAATTTGTTAAATCATTAGCATGGAAATAACAACATTGAAATGTAAAGTAAAACGCTTAGTAATGCAGCATTCATAACGCTTCTGAACATTAGTTCTCCTTCTAAGAGGCCATTTGTCTGCACTTTTTTTTATTTTAATTAAATTTTATTTTGCTTATGTCGTACATGTCTGGCAGGAGACAGGCTGTCATAATCAGTTAGCAATTGCTGGAAGGATCCTAAGAGCTGCAGTAGGTTCCTATTCACTGCTCAAAATAGACACACAAAACCGTCCCCCCTCCTCCCCTCCGCAACATGCCTTCAGTATTCAACTGAAAAAGTGCTTCATAGGGGGACACTCCAAAAACAACAAGTCATTGTACTGTAAGGATTTGCACAAGGTGATGTGTTTGAAGGCCATCTGTCAGGAAGAGAGTGCTCTACCAGACAATCGAACAAATCATCCACAGACGGTAGTAACAGAGTTCACTGTGTGTGCCTGATTCAGTGGGTGTGTGGCTGGTTGTAGAGGAGCCTGGATCAGGTAAAAGCTGTTGACATGCATCTGAGTAATCTGTCCTTGTTTATGAATCTCCCATCGCCCAATGTAAAGTAAACAGTGTGTGTATTTTGGAGCCATCTAGTGGAGTGCAGAATTTACACACACACACAGACACACACACACGCTGTGGTGCAAATTGAGGGAACCTCGTCAGGTGTAAAGGATTACTGAACCAAGCAAGATCAAAGTGTCAGACTGTGTCAAACAAAGTTTGGACCAAACAAAACAAAACAAGCCAGGAAAAATGGCACTGGTATAGTCGAGCATGATAGAGTTGAGTATCTAGGATGAGATGCTGGATAATTGTGTCCACAGAAGTGCGTCTGCCCTTGTTAGACATGGATGGATCAATTGCCTTAGTCACATGACCATTATACGCGTGCTGGACACAGTGGCAGCTCTGGGGAACAGCTTCTGAGCTTCTGCTTTCCATGGGGTTGTTGTTTCAAAGGGGTCATCACCTCAGCATTGACATGTCCTGGCATCATTAGCTGTTTGATTTTTATACACAGGATTTGTATAAATTTTCCATAATCAAACGACTACACACACACACACACGCATGCACACGAGGGCACGCACACACTCTGGTACACGCACACAGGCACACTCAAGCTCTTTGTATCTGTGAGGATCAAGGGGCCCTCTTTTCATTAGTGTCTTTTAAATTTGAATGTTTACCTCAGAGCTGATATTCCTGTGTGTGTGTGTGTGTGTGTGTGTGTGTGTGAGCACACAGATGTCATTCCATGTACGCTCGCCTTCACTCCTCTCGTGGGCGGCGGCCGAGCGCCAGCATTGAAACGCTCTAACGCGCGTTTTGTTTTGCCTCACATAAATGAGGAGCCTGACGGGGCCCTTACCAATCAGGAGCCACAGCCACTTAGGCATGCAAATGAGGTATCGGGTTTCAGCCAGCCCCTCTTGCTTCCTTAAGTGAAGGGTAATGGAGAGCGACCGCGGCGGGTCACATGTATCCATGCCTCTTAAATGCTAATGAAATTTCTTCGTTCTCTTCATTAGTCTGCCGTCATTATCAGTAATTTGTAGCCTTCCCTCTTTGTCCCTTCCACTCCCTTAATGAATGTGCGGTATTGAGAGAAGGGCCGAGAGAGAGAGAGCGAGAAAGAGGGAGGGGGAGAGGAGAAGCAGGCGCTCAGGGCATTGTCTCTGCCTTCAGTCAGACATTACTCATCTCTGGATTTGGGTAAGTAAAGGTTTAAGATCAAAAGAGCGCAATTTGGCACCCGCGTGCGCGGCACAAAAGTGACTCTTTGCTTTCCGTAATTGGATGCTCATTTGAATATCGCCGCCATTGTTTTTGGGGTCGTCCTCGACGACGGGCGAGTGCCGCGCGGCGCTTTCTTCTGCTAAAACTGGCAATCAGCAGGGTCCAAGCAAGAGAGGGCCGCGTGTGTACGTGTGTTTGTGTAAGTGTGTACGTGTGTTTGTGTAAGTGTGCATGCCTAGGCGCCTGCACCACTAAAACAAAACAACCCCCCCCCCCCCCCACAGGAAAGATAAAAAGGTCATAATTAAATTATCTGAAATGGAGGCCATAGAAGAAGACGCTTAAAGGAAATGTAATCGAATTCAGACGGCGAAAGCTAGGTGGGCCGCTCTCGCGCGCCCATGGGAGACGGAGGCCCAGATGCTAATGGGGTCGGATCAAGGGCCGAAGGTTTCTCGTGCAAAAAAAAAAAAAAGTACTTCAATGTAAGAAAAACAACATATGCAAAGGGTATGGCTGCTTAAGTGCCTCCTTTAACAAGTAATGTCTGTTTGGGGGCGGGGCTTCTGCTTGACGACGCCATGGCGACAGGCTTGCAGCTGGTTTCTGTCCTCACTGGAACATGTGCAGGGTTAAAGCGCCGAAGGGAAAAGCTAATAAAGGACACCATGGACACCACGACACTCGTCATGCGCCACTCAGGGACGCGAAATAATTAAACACATATATGTATTGCTGATTTTCAGAGCACAATAAACAGAAAAGATTACAGGAATGGAAGCAGAGCTGGAAGAGATGAATATGAAAGGAAGAAGATCTCATTGTACATTATTGACTAAAGGGCTCCTTTTTGTTCGTCGAGGGTCAGTGGCTCCTGTGTTTTTGCAGATGTGTGTGAGGCGACAGCTCGCTGCTGTGAAAAAGGCAATGTTTAAATGATAATAACAACAATGACGAGGATGAGAACGATAATGAAAGAAACCACAGCAGCCACCCCCACCCACCCCACGCTCCGAGATTCAGGGACAGCTATGCCAGGCCCTTAAGAGCACAATGGAAGCGCATCTGTGTGTGTGTGTGTGTGTGTGTGTGTGTGTGTGCGCGGCCGTTGTGCCACTGATTTGGCCTCATGTTGCTCTGTTTATTTATTTATTTATTTATTCATTTATTTATCATTTGCCCCCCCCCCCCCGGCTTTGTGGAGCTGCGCTGGTGTGATTAGCTCTGCAAAGCACCTCAAGACACTCGTCCTTGTCTCTGACAGAGAGCAGTAGCTCCGAGTGGTCATTTTTACGTCAGGTGGAGTGGCGTTGAGGGTGTGTGTGTGTGTGTGTGTGTGTGTGTGTGTGTGTGTATAGGGTTGTGTGTACATGCATGGTGGTCAGTAGATCTTGTCCAAGGCTCATGATTTGAAATGTAACACCTGGTTCTCATTTGCCCATGTGCACTCACAATCACGATTGTGGTAATTAGCTCAAGGGAGTGTTTGGGGTGGATGTTGAGCTGTTTGAGGAGGGGGAGGGGAAGGAGGGAGGGAGTGTTTTTGCTCCTCTCCAGCCCTTCCGCCTGTGTCTGCTCCCATAACCTCTGCCTGAAGAGGCCCAAAACCGAGATGCTAGAGCCCACAACCTACGGACTGTAGCTGGCCTGGCTTTGGTCCACAGATCAAGGCAGTTCATTCCTGCTTCAGTCAACCATTGAGAGTATTCATTTAATTGAAAAGCTCTGTAAATAAATTGGCCTGAAATATTTTTCGCAATAAGATGAATTTGTTTCAGTGCAGAATTGATTTACTCTCAAATAGGATGAATAACAACTCCCCCACCCCTTCTCTCCACCCCC
>JAOXYF010000005.1:3763328-3773354 GCA_028565775.1 Sternarchorhynchus goeldii
GCCTTAAGTGAATCCAAGATTATATGCGAAAAAAGATGAAATCCAGATTCCCTGATTGGCTGGTTCTTCTTTCAGGGGTCTGGCCTGTTTTCTTTTCTCGTGACATGTAAAGGTTGGAAGGTGTTTCCAGTGTTGCAGTCCAACTCTGTTTGAATGCATTAGGGGTCACCTGGTCTATAGTTGTACCTGCCAGATCTCCCCACATATGACACGGCTGTGACTCCAACGGCAGGTGAACGATCCGCGTTCTCCACACACTTACCTTGTACTTTCTGCAAGTCGTTGACCTTTTCCACCACAAAGTTAGCTGAGTAAATACACTCAAGCATAAATAACTGCCAATACACCTGTATAATGTTAAAGCATGTTAAAGCGCTCTGTTTATATGGTCCACATTGCAAAGTTACCCAAATGTTTTATTAAAGAAGGGCTCCTGTTTAAACCTTCTAAAGTGTCCTAGCAGTCCTACCTGGTGTAGCAGGTTGGCATGTGCAGGATTTTCTGTGCACATTTATGCAACTAACAAGTCAGAAACATGCTGGTAATGACTGCCAGTGTGGACAAGACGTGCAGAGAGAGAGCCAGGCTCTGTGTGGCCTAATACAGCGTCAGTGTTCTTTTGCAATTTTTACAGTTATATAAAAAAAGGGCATGCATCCCCAAAAAGGTTCGACTGAAGGCCCTTTTAACAATAGGGACAACACTAAAGAAAGCAGTGTAAGGCTCCCTGGATTCAATGATGCAGTGAAAAGCACGTAGGAGAATTTCAAAGGCACATTTTATCGATTAGCACTGGCTGGGCTTGCTGTGGCCTGCAGAACAGTATGTACTTTTTAATAAAGACTGAACAATAACTGTCTCATATCATCTGGTGTCTGTGTGTATGTGCTGGCTTTATTTACAAAAAATTTGTTCTATAAGGGAGCTGTAACCGTGGCATTAGTATATGAACATGTTTCTCACCGTCTCACTCCTAGCCTGCACGTGTTATTTTTCACTTCCATTTGGAAATGTGGACATTTCTAAAGCCACTTTTCAGCATTCTGTCCCTGCTCTTGTCCAAGAACCCGCACTCATTCATGTGTGCGAACGTCACTAAAAGCTTCTCGGCAGCCCTGACCGGATGAGGACGATAAACCAAAGCCATCCGCCTCTTCTCGTCTACAAAAAAATGCCTCTCGTGCGCTACATAAAATGAGTGTCCCGAGAAGAGTTCGAAACCCGTTCAAACATTCATTCGCCATTCTTACCGAACCAAGGCAGGTTCTGGATGAATGTATTTTCCAGCTTTTCTGCTCTGGCTTTGAAGGCACAAGGATTGGACCGTTTGCCCCAATTAACTGTGACCTTCGTCTCATCGTTGCGTCCTTCGTTTTATATTAACGAATCGTCTTGTATCGGGCCGCCGGGGGGCGGGACCTGTCGTCACGGTCACAGGACGACCGCTCCGCCCTCAGCTGAGGCTTCAAACTCCCGATCAGACTTCTCCCTCTACCTTCTGGTCAACCTGCCGTGCTGGCCTTGGCTTCGGTGACCCTAAGGAAGATCCGGGAGGGGAGACAGAGGGAGACGGGGAGAGGGACGGACGGACGGACGGACGGAGGGAAGGAGGGAAGGAGGGAGGGAGGGAGAGAGAGAGAGAGATTCTCGTATCAGCCTTGGCTGTATATGACCAGTTGTGCGGCTGCATGTCATAGCTCTTTCTTCTGGAGGATGGGAAGAAAGAATCAGCAAGCCGTTCTCTAATGGAGCAGAGTCTCTGTGTCCTTCAGGCCTTTTGAGAGTGCTGTTCACTTCCATCCACTCTGAACGCACGCACGCGCGCGTGTGTGTGTGTGTGTGTGTGTGTGTGTGTGTGTGTGTGTGTGTGTGTGTGTGCGTGGTGCAGGCGCGTATGTGAAGAGTCCTCAACTTTCTTTATCCTCATGGCCAGACTAATGCAGCTGGGACAATGTCAGTATGTTTTAATGTGCCTTCCTGCTTGGTTACCACGCAGGCACACTTGTACCCAGGTCACACTACTGCACGCTGTCTTAGAAAATGGAGGGAGAGTTTGGAGAGAAAGGGCGGTAGAATTTCAAGAGTGGAGCAACGGAGAGAGACGTGGGCTGAAAGGGTACACATGCGAGTTTACATTACACTCCACACACACGGTGCACGTGCTGCATAAACTCGGGCCACTCTCCACGTGCGTGTTTCAGGGTTGAGGGGGAAACCTGAAAGACGGATGCTCTTTACTCCTCTTAGAATGTCCTGTTAATGATGGCCTGTATCAAGTCAGTCATTTCATAATGGATTGTTAAAATTAAGACGTGTGTTTGTGTGCGTGCTCATTTCAGCCCTTAGGTGCGAGCGATTACCTGGAGATTGCACGTCATTTTGACACGGTCATCATCCGTAACGTGCCACAGTTGAAGGTTGGATCGAGGGACCAGGTCAGGCGTCTGACGACACTCATCGATATCTTCTATGACCAAAAGGTGAAGCGTGAAGCATGAAGAAGTTCCGTGTGGTTCAGTAAGACTGGAAACCAAAAGACAGAGCAGCATTTCACATGTAACCCGCCATTATGGCAAACAGTGCTGTGTGATCCTGCCTGTTCATCCAGTCTCGCCCCCACACGGTCGCTCGTCCCTGACAGCTGTTCACACCTTTCTCCCTCTCTCTCTGTCTCAGGTGAGGGTGGTGTTACTCGCGGAGGCCCCTCTGTGTGGTCTTTTTGACGGAGGCCCTCTCTCTGGGGAGGAAGAACGTGACCGCTTGATGCTCGATGAACTCGGCCTGTTGAGTGTGAGAGAATACCTTTGTCACAGTGATGACTGTCTCAGCATATAGCATATAGCTAGTGGAAATAGTGCATTTTATACTGTCAGTGTTAAACAGAACTATGAGAAAAATATATCACGTCATAGCCAGACATAGGCCTCAGTTGCGAAACGATATGTCAGTCCTTTATTAGACAAGGCTGTTGTAAAGAACTTACTTGGAGACGTCAGAAAGGTGGTTGCTGTAACAAATACTAGTGAGAATATCAAGTAATTTGAGACTAACTTCATAATTTAAGATTTACTCTGGGTGCTTGCTGTGTCTGTGTGGGGTGATGTTGTTCTATCCATATTCCTCTGTGTCCAATGTTTAGGAAGCAGAAAAGAGGCTGACCCTGTTCACCTGCGAGGAGGAAGCGTTCGCCTTCCAACGGGCGCTGTCCCGACTAACTGAGATGCAGACGGAACGTTACTGGATTCAGGGAGATCGAAGTCGCAAATGAATACAGAGGCGCGCACGCAATACAAACAGACACACACACACACACTATTACTAGTAATATCTTTATTTTTGTCAGTATGAGTTGTAAGGTACCTTTTGATTTTCATTCTTTAAAAACTCGTTCACAGTCTGATGTATGGTGGCATTTCCGCCCATAATTGGAAATGTAAAAATCCTTGAAATTGCAGGACTACAGTTATCACCAATATTTTGGTGATGTAAGTGTAATATTAAAGAAAATCAGAGCATTACAAAATATAAAAGCGAGACTGCTGATGTCTGTTGTTTGGCGCTTCAGTTTCGCTCTCAGCAACAGCTACATATTTTCAGCGTTACGTAATAATGATCAGTGCTGTGTTTCTCATTACCATCGTAAAACGAAAATCATCTTTAAATGGTACCGTGAGTATTACGCCGTACACAGAGTAATTTGAGATGATCTTACGCCTACGATGCTTCAGGGAAACGTGACCAGAACTTTTTTAAGAAAACTGCGTTAAATCTTATTAAACTGCATTTGTTTATAACAAAGAACCGCCCGAACTCGGTTTGTTATTGATGTATAATGTGAATTGATCACGCCAGAAACTTGTACTTCGCACAATTGTACCTACGTCCCTTTCCCCAAAAAACTATTCTGCTTAATTCCCAAACGTTTACTGTCGTTTACAAAAACCCATTCATATGTAGCATAAATAACACTCAACAGCACACCAAGTGGTTGGCATAAGACGACACAGCGATACCAATGATTTTTCGTGATCTTCGCAATTTTTTCTTTTCTCCAGGTTTTAAAATGTCATAAAGATAATGACAACGTGTTCGTGCTTGCGCATGCACGTGTATTTATGTCCGTGTGTGGTCTGTGGATAAGAATCTAAAACTACATTCATTTATAGAGTACTGTATATGTTTACCGGCAGACAAAGAAAAATGGAAGGTATATATCGCCCTCTAATGGTGGACTAGAAGAAGTATTTAAAATTAAATTAAGTATTTAAAGCAATATTTATTTGAAAAAATTCTTTTTGAGCCGTGATGTATACTTGATACTGAATTTGTTCTTGAAGTGTTGCTATATTTAATGCATTTGAATTCAGATATATATTATGCAGACCCACTGAGAATGTCCTCTGATCTTTATATGAAGTCTACTGATTTTTTTTAAAGAGGCGACGTTCTTGAGAGAATTTTAATGTCTTGGAGGACGTGGTGAGATTTTTTAGTAATATGACCCATTGCGTCGGTTCATTTTTCTGTACCATACTCTAATTATGTAATAATTAAAAATAAAACTTCACCGGTGTTATATAAAGCGTAAAGAACAGGTTTGATGCAAATCGAATGATGGTCAGAGGACCACTTCACGTGCGTTCATAATGTTAACTTTTCCTTACTAGAATTTATTTTTTTAAGGAGCCTTAAGGTAAAGTTCAACGTTATCTCAGTAAACAGCGAAGGTAAACTAGGGCCTTGTTTTCTACCGTTCCTAAAGACATTTAGTTTCCATCGGTTTTAGTTCATGTAGCTAATTTATTTAGATGCGGCTGGAGCTCTTAGCGAAATTCCTTACTAAACGCCAGCAGTGGCATTTCCATTGTTTTTTTTAAACAGCCTTACAGATTTCATGTTGCAGGCTATTGTATCCAGAGCTTTATGTGAGGGGAGGCTGTGCATCTGATAGCTTCTTTTAGTTTTTTATAGCAAATCACATGACACACTTTCTTCTCGCTTCTACTCAGGTTACAGAATATGATTTAAAAGGCCATTGTTTCCCAGTGATGACGAACATCACATTACAGCGCCAATCCGCAACTCACAATCTCGTGTTTGGATTGTTTGCCCTATAGGCCATCAGATGGCAGCAAAAGACAGTTATTGTGTAGGCTGCACGTGACCATGTGTTTGGTGTTTTTGTTTGTGGGTGACGTTATGACATGCTGGCAAAGGGGATGCCATCACTTTAAAGGCAGACGAGGTGAAGAGAAACGTCATATAAATAAATATTGTGCAATGTGCGTCAGAACCCAATTTCACGTGAATAATTAAAATAGGCACTGGAGGTTTTGCTTATTACAGCATGGTAGCTTATATATGTGGCAGTCTGTATACAAACACTGCGTAGGCAGAATATGTTGTAAATGTTCATTTATGTCTAGTCAGCGACACTTTCTAAAGTCTAATCCTGCAAATAGCTACTAATTCAGTTTATGCTGCTTTAGAAATACGAGACCAGTGCTAACGACCTGGTCGATAAAGAACGACAAAATTAAAAAGCACAATAAAGGCATAATAAAGAATGAAAATGACAAAAAATGAAATAAGAAAAATAAACGTCGGACGACGCCGACGCGTGTCCTGTGTCTTTTGTTCGTCTTTGTTACAGAGAGTCATCGTGTGTATTATTTACACACGGTCACCATGTCACTGCTACGGTGGCTCGTTTGATCGTTGCAACAATGTGCACTGAATGTCCGTAAACTCCAGTCACGCACTGCAGCCTCTCCATCGTCGCCTCGGCGCTCTCCTTTAAGGCAGGCCTAACTGGAAACAAAGAGACGGCGCGAGACAAGTGGATGGGGAAAGGGTTTATCTTAAATGACACTGCAAATTGGAATAAGAGAATGTACCGTGACGTCGTTATATCCTTATAACGTCGTTATATCCTTAGCTGTAATGGACTAAGTTACAGAATTATGATGCCGCAAAGCCATTCATGTGTGGCGTATCTCATTACTTTTAGAGCAGTATCTGGTTTGTGGTCACTGGAAAATAATGCTTGTGAATGACATCCTGAAAACTATTCTCTTCGGTATAGTATCTATATCACTCCCCACAAAACTGAACTGCACCTAGGTATAATTAACTGTCTGTCAAGCCTTGATGATTCATGTTTAATCTTGGATCGCATACCGATTATTCACCGATTCGTGATGCGCACAGGTGGATCGGACGCGCGCATTCCTTCACGTGCGATAGGAGCGCGTCACCGTCCGTACCACTGCGCAGCTCCGAAAAATATATACGTATCGGAACAAAGACGTGTTAGTGTTTTGGTAGGTAGGAAAAGGAGGGTGAGAGAGGAGGGGACAGCAATTTTTAATTATGAACAGAATGACGTCATATATTTAAAAGCGCTCGAGCTAGCAAAAGGGGGTGTGTCATCCGCGCTCAAGAGCTGGAAGAAACTTCGCACGGGATTAAAGGGCCAACGTGGAGAACACCATCTTAAGGTAAAGCGGCAATATAGGCTATTTTGTGAAATTTGTTTTAAAAGAAGAACATGAAAATTGTAACTATAGCTTGGGAAATCAATCGCTGTCTATTTATTGTTAGCTTGTTCGTCACCATCTTCTGGTTCAAGTGAAATATGATGAAATTAAATTTGACCTATAAACCGTTTTCTGTTCGTGGCGTATCTACAACATATAACAACATAAATAAACATTCAAAGGTATAAGATAACACTTGATTCTTGAGCTATGTTCTGGAATCTAATCTACCGATACCAGCTCGTGCGGCGTGTCCGAACATGCCCTTGTCTGACTGCGTACTGTACTTTGGCGCTGTGGCCCTTTAAAAGGCGATCCCACGCGAGGGGGCTGCTCTGACGGCGTTAGGCTTACGTCTCCTTTCTCTCCAGTCAAACCATTGTAAGTTGAAGTAGAGCTCGCTGAGGGCTGGAAGAGGTTCAGTTCTGCGCAGGATTTAGCAGCTCAGTTTGAGACAAGAACTTTACAATTCGGAACGTTTTTTTCGCGAGGAACTGAGCTTCGAATACACGTTCGTGCTCTTTTTACCTCTTTTTGAGCAGAAGGCGTAAGCATAAGTCGCCTCTTCCGTGCTGGTAAATCAACTTAAGAGTGAAAAGGAAAACGTCAAGGTGGCAACGGGGAGTCAAACGACTACGCGAGCAGTCGCATTCTAGCTCACTTCACTCTCTTCTTCTGACAAGACTGCGATTTTTTAAAATTACGTTTTAATGTATTTAATCTCTTGTGACTTTGGTCTTAATGTGGTTATATCGTGACTTGCCCACCGAATGGGATGGTTTTTGTGACGTTGAGACGCTTTCTTTGTGGCTATTGGCGAGGTGCGCTGGAGATATATAGTTGCATTGCATCAGTGCTTGGATTGATTTTGAGTGCGACGCAGAAACGCAAGCCGCTCTGCGTGGGGGAAGGTTGTGGGATCTGAAGGGTCTCGGTGAATGGTGCGTTCCCTTTAATTCATATCACCACATGGCAACTTTTTAAAAGCACATTTATATCGAAGTCTAATTACCATCTTTAATTTACCCAGTTGTAACAATAAGATTTTTGTATGTATTGTGTATGATTATTGATAACGTTTCTTTTTTAATAAAAAATTGGCATGCATGTTTTTTTTCCCAAAATACAGGACTGTTGACGTTCGAGTCACTTCTGGGATCTGCGCTGAACGCCAGATTGTACCGATTGTAGACGCATTCATGGAACGTGACTTTGACAGCGCACTGCTACCAGTCTAACTTGAACAGAGTTGCGTGGAGTGATATAGGTCGGACATTTCAATGGCGGAAACAACATCCACAGAGCCTCTGTCCTCTCTGGACGTCTCCATAGATCCGGATTTCGAGCCTCAGAAACGACCGCGATCCTGTACTTGGCCATTACCTGAGTCCAGCACGGCAAAGCCTGAAGCTAACGACACGGGCATAATCCCCGAGGAGGAAAATGACGAGGATGATAGCGCAATGGCCATCGGTGCAGACGACGCTGGAGCCGGGGACGACAACAGCAGCGCTGGCCCGCTGGTTAACGGAGTGCACTCCAATGGTGACCAGGAGACTGCGGCTTCCCCGCTGTCTTCGCTGTCCCAAGTCGCGGCTGCCAGCCAACAACAAACTCCGCGAAAGTCATCCTCTCGCAGAAACGCCTGGGGAAATCTGTCCTATGCAGACCTAATCACTAAAGCCATAGAAAGCGCACCAGACAAGAGACTAACTCTGTCCCAGATTTATGACTGGATGGTCAGAAATGTACCATACTTCAAAGACAAAGGAGACAGCAATAGCTCCGCTGGTTGGAAGGTAGGTACCATTTCCACATATGTACGTTAAACTAACGTTAGAAACAGGGCAGTGAAATTCAACGAGAGTCAGAAATTCGCACTAGAGGGTGGTGCGCACACCGTAGTCCACGCACCAAAACAAAAACAACAACAAGGAACACATGTTCTGGCATGCGCGAGCTACTCAGGACAAGCGCGCTTACGCACAGAAAGCGCACAGAGAAGTGTATCAAGCGAATGCGCGTGTCGGTCCGAATTGCTTCATAAGTAAACAACATTTACCAAGTCGCCTGCAAAGAAATTAATCCTGAATATAGGTTAAAGTAAACTGGCACGTCACAGTGTATTTAACAGTTGGTGTATGCAGAACTGTTAGTGACACTTTTCGAACATCAATCATCAATCAGTGATTTTAAAAACTGTGTGCTTTTACAGTGGTCCCAATTTAATTACTCTCCATAGCTGACAGACTATATAGGCTACGCATCGTTGCTAATCTTAGAACGAACATATCTTACGTAAGATTAGACAGGGCGAACTCAAGTCTGTTGGTTTCGGGTTTTAAATTGCGCTGGGTTGCATAACAAATCTGCTTAACACTCTGTGTGCAATACTACCTTCAGGCGGAATGTCATGGCCTCTCGCACTGTGCCAGGAAAACTGAACAGTATGTGTGCGCGTGAGTATACGTTCGCGGGAATGGGCCACCAAGGTCAAGGCGCGACTTTGCAGAATGCTTTAGACTTAAACGGTCACGAATACCAAGTTATTGCCTTGCCGACAGCAACGGTTAAGTATTTCTCTGCAGGGATCGTTGAGCTCAGCGTGCCAGTGACACCCGGCGCAATCTGACGCCTATGGCATGCGCGCACAGAGGGGTGCATACACAACCAAGATCATATTTCATCATCAATTAATACTACTGTTACTGCGCTGCGAAACGGCTGAATTTCTCCGAGAACCTAATAAATTTCCTTCTGTAAACTAAACCTTTTGCGGTCGCTTCTGCAACAGAGTGTACGGTTCCGTTTCTGTAACGTGGCCGATGCGCGAGAAACCTGTCTGGCCATGTTCCAGTGAACGTGGTGCACGCGCGTGTTACTTCAGACCTTTAAAACATGATGCACATTCCAAGCTCACTTACAGCTGATGCAAGGAGGACATGCACAGAAACAAGCGACCACACATATGTAAACAAGCTTACACCTATCCCTGAGTTTCGAGATGGAATTTACTGGTTTCACACACACAAAAAAAAACTCTACAGGAGGAAGACCTTGTGAGCTGTTCTGTGCTTGATGCTCTACTGAGTCCGTGGCATGAATTGGCCTCAGTTTAACAGCCCCCCCTCCCAAACCAACAAAAGTGATTTCACTGATTTGCTCCACCTCTCACTGATTCGCTTCGTGATCTTCACTGCACACTAAGGAACAGTGGCTCAGCTTTACCAAAAACATTGTGAAAATGATCATTTAGATGCTAGAGAGATGCTTCCGACATTGGGACTGAAACTGGAAAACTGGTGTGTGAAGCCCGCATTACGGAGCGCTGCCCTGTTCCACGTTCTCCGCCACTTTCCACCCAGCACCTCGGTCCACAGCAAAAGACCTCTGAGCCCATCAGTGTGTAATACCAGAGAGAGAGAGAGAGAGAGAGAGAGAGAGAGAGAGAGAGAGAGAGAGAGAGAGAGAGAGAGAGAGAGAGAGA
>JAOXYF010000005.1:3773432-3783460 GCA_028565775.1 Sternarchorhynchus goeldii
GGGGGTGAGAATGAATGTCTGTGTGTGTGTGTGTGTGTGTGTTAGGGGATGGAGTGGGTTCGTGTTTTAGCATGCGGACCTATGTTCATGAGTTTGGGTGGGTAGGATACTTTAAATTAGCGGGATACTGAGAGCAGTCATGCGATACCTCTGTGGACAGGTCCTTATTAAAAGGTCCATATTAAACTGCTTGAATCAATGGAGGTTTTTGTGCTCCTGGTCTTGAAGATTGAATTGCACTGAAGGAGAGACACAAAAGAGAGCGAGAGACGTAGATTACTGGTTTATTATTGTTGATATAAGACCCAACACATATGGCGGCCAAAGGCAGATGAAATGTCATGTCTTGCAACGGAGAATGGAGTCTGTCCGCTTAATGTGAGTGTTCTGATGTCATGAAGGACTTTCCTTTGTTCATGAGGGATCCACCGCAGTTGGAGAGGAGGGGGAGGGGTAAAACTGTCAGAGCAGGTGACGCTGCAGTGCTCATAACCTGCTAGTATCCTCTGCTGTTGGATACAGTAATAGACACAAAGGAAAAAATGAGGAGGCCACCATAGAGGAAGGTATGCAATGTGGTACGCAGAGTTCACAATCGTAATAATGTATTGTGCATAATGTGTGTGTGTGTGTGTGTGTGAGAGTGAGAGTGAGAGAGAGAGAGAGAGAGAGAGAGAGAGAGAGAAATTAAAGTAAGATAACTTCCTCAAACAGATTGAGTTTTCCTGGAGGGGTAGAATAGGTGAGAGATATTTCACTGATTAATCACCCCTTTATACAATATGCGGATAATCGTTTCAGTGCCACATTATCTACTCTACACCTTGTTCAAAGTCAGGCATTCAATTATTCACTGCTTTGAGTATTAGTGCAGATCCTTTTATTAAATTTTAAGGGCAGCTCATGGCTAAGGGTTTCACACACACACGCGCACACACACACACACACACACACACACACACACACACACACACACACAGTCTAAGCTAAACCATTCCCATCTCCACACCACACAGAGTTGTCTGTGGTGTTTTGTCTGGCTAAGCTCAGTTCAGCAGACCTCAGCCAGCACCACTTTGTCACATGCCGAATCAAACACTGCGTCAAACAGGCATGAAATCACAGTTTCATAGTTTCTGTAGAGTTCCCCTTTTGTGCCCTTAGTTGCTGTGCCGGGGTCAGTGAATATGGTCGACCTCTGTTGGTAGAGGGACAGAGGACACTTGCAAAACTGAACTTAAACCAGCTCTGAGAAGACACAGAACATACACCTGGGCTATTTCAAGCTTTCCTTGTAATCCGGTCATTGTTTTAAGGGTGTGGGCTTGATTCTTTTGCCTCTCCTTCATTCACTAAAACGCCACAGCAAGAGGCGCATGTGCACAGTGTGCTGGAACACATAGATACCAACAAACGCAAAAAGCACAATACGGCACCAGAGCAAATGTGCTTACACTGGGTAGAGACTGCTCTAATTAGGCTTAAATGACTGTTTTTCCCTGGAGAACTGAAACACTGAATGCGGTGGGGGAGCGCGTGTGCGCGCGCGCGCTCGCACATCCCTGTAAGCGCAGCCATAAGTTTCAGGGATCTCTGATTCTCATGTGGTCGTGGGTGATGGTGCGAATAATGTGTTCTTTCGTGCTGTCATGTGATTGGTGGCTGGTTGCCATGGCTGCTCGTGTGTTGTGTAAGGTCACGAGAGGGTGAGGTGGTTTGGGGCGCCTCGCTGACTGGTACTGTGACCACAAAGCATATGTGTGAGGGAGAGAAAGAGAGAGAGAATAAAAGTGAGAGGGAGAAGGACTCTGTGAGGAAAGACAGTCGTGGATCTGCTGGATGGTCACTGGTGTCCTGTGTGTTGCCATGGGGCCCAAGGCTGCCTGACTGCAATCACTATGAGTGTTACAGAAAAAAACATCTTACCCTTCCACTCATACTCTCTGATAAGCATATGGCACAGAAGCACCAGCAAGATAAACAAACACACCCAAACACACACACACACACACACACACACACACACACACACACAAGCTGGTTCGGAACTTACAGACATGACAGGGTTATTTAAAGACACAAAGATCAGTGCATTGGTGTATTAAAGACATGATATGATAAGACCTTTGGGGGGGGGGGGCAAGGAAGGAAGATGTGTTGCCCCACACCGCCAACCTGAGGCATTTCAATGTTTAATTTGTTTTCCTCCTGACTTGTCTTTTCCAATTACACCCGTCCTCCACGGTGCCAGCACTGACCAGGGGCGGCTAAATTGTTCTTGATTAAAAATTAATTGGATTCAATAAAGCTAGCATTCTGTTTCAGGGGCTCCCGGGCTCACAGAGGTGGCGGTGGTGAAAGGCAGTGGAGCTCTGTGCTGGGTAAACGACATCACTGACTCTCAATCACCTGCCTGGAGAGCGTTAACGGATCGGCGGCCCCCCGAATGAGCAGAGTGGGCGTTCGCTGGCCCGGTTGCCATGACGCAGATGGTTTATCGAGGTGATTGTGCGGGCCAGCGTGCATTCTCACTTTCGATTAGTATCAGGCTTAGGTCGATTACCCCAGATAAGTGAGATATTGTGGTAGTTTTCGTGGAGCCGTTTCTCTATAGTAGATATGCTTGTGTTATTTTTGTCTTTTGCAGCAATGGTTCCCAAGTCCAGCCCTTGGGTGTCTTTGCTTAGGACAGAAACTGACCTGAACTTTAATAAAATAATGTTAACTATTAAAATGAAAACAACTAAATGAAGAAACACTAGGCGTTGCAACCCTAGTGAAGCAGCATAAAGCAACATAAAAGACTACAAACAATAAAGTTTTATTTATGTTCTAAAGACATATTTACTTAAGTAAAATGTTGAATTTTCAGGTAAGGGTAAAGGTGAAGTTTGGGTGGTTGTTACTTCACCTGCTGCAGGATGTATGAGAGAAGCCCGATCGCAGCTACAATGGCAGAACAAAATCCTTAGAGCAGAACAGAATCCTGGTCTGGATGGACTTTTCCCAGGGCAACCCACAACCTCTGGGTTTAGGGGAATGAATGAGCCTAAATACAGACAGTAGAATGCAATGCAGCAGGTTCATTAGCCAGACATATCTCCGCACCGCCAGGGCTAGACACAGGTGGGGATCGTAGCCTAAATCAGCCCCTCAGGCGGGATAGAGACCTGGTGTGATCAGCACAGCCGTACAGTGAGAACAATGAAGCAAAGCCTGGAAGACTGATGGTGTTTGTGTTGTTTCCCTAGCTTTGGTTAACACTGGTTTGACCCTTCAGGCATATTTCATATGAGTTTTTTTTTTTTCTTCATGTGAGTGTTCATGAAGAACTTGCCTGGTCGCTGCCTGTCTCTCGGATGTCTGCGATATTCATGTCCACTTCCTTTTCCAGGAGCCAGGCTTCTATGGTCAGATGCCACTCCTTGACTAAACAAATTGAATTTTGCTTGCGCGCAAGTATGACATTTGGTAGTCAAAGCTGTAATGTTATACACGGCTGCTTCTGGTACTTGGGTCCCCTTTAGACCTGGGCAGGTGTGATCTTTGCTACTTTTGCTACGCTCCCCCTACCCCCCCCACTGATATACCATAATCCTGAGCAAGGACTATGGCTGTCCAGACCTCAGGATTAATCCTTTCCTCCACACTCACGGCGGCCAGAAATTCTGGCAAAGACGAGAGTAGCTGAAAAAACCCTCTCTGACAATTATGCGCGCCCGCAAAGTTTCGTTACAACCCACCGTGCGTGTGTGTGCAGACGTCTGTTCATGTATTTACAGTAAGCCAGCAAGATTTGATCAGCATTTAAATCACAGTGCACATGTGAGCGGTGGGAGTGAGGTGCAAGTGAAGCTACATCACGCAGCCCTCACAGTCATCCCCTTCACTTCCTCATTGCTTTATTACTGTTTCTCTGATAATGCAAATTGTAGCTCACAGCTGATGTCATAGCAACAGCGGTAAGCACAGACATCACCCACCGGTTGTTCTCTTACCTTGCGGCGCGTTCAGTGCGAGAATGCAGGACGAAGGGTGGGGGGTGATTGCAGAGATTGCGAGGGGTCACGTTGTGGCGCGTGGCGAACATGTTTTTATGGAGGCCACCACCCCCGCATGCTACCACGGGCCTTTTATCACCTTTCTCTCCACTTGCATTGTTTGCACACCTGTCTCTGCAGTGATCCTTAGGGTCAATGCGGTGACAGGCTGGGGTCATGCGAGGTCGGCCCCAGGCAGAAAGGCTCAGCAGGGCTCTGGCTTCTTGTCCGTCAGTCATTCTCACTGTGGACGTCTAGTTGGATGGTTTTTACTTGATGGTGTCTACACACACACACACACACACACACACACACACTACGTCTCCTGGAGAGACCTGCACTGTAGCGTTTGTGTGGGTGTGAAACCACTCCAAAGTGGCGTGGCGTGTTGAAACCGTGCCTGCCCAGACCGCCATCCGTCTTGCTCCTGTCTCCAGCTGACCTGCTGTACTACAAGATTGCCACGTTCAGCCTGTTTCTTGTCAGTGCTTAAAGCCAGGCTTCTCTTCACATCCTCTGTGATCAGACTGACCTTTGGGAGACATTCGTGAGGCATTAGGACAGTGTGCGGTAGGGTGTTCTTACAAGCTCCATGGTTGTCCATGGTTTACCTCTTGTTAAACTCAATGTTCTCTCCATCATTTGAGTAAATTGGCAAGTGGGTTTCTTTGCCTTATGATTTCTTAAGTAATGCTCAAGTATAAATGTAAGAAGAAAACAAGCAAACAAACAAAATGTGCCAGAGCAGGAGCGAGCAGGCCACGCCCCTCACGACCTGCTGCGTGCACACGAGTGCACACGTGAAGCGTGGCAAGCTGCATGCAGAACTTGGCCGTGGACGCTCAGCACATAACATCCATCCGAGCTGCAAGCGCATGGACTCGCATGCGAAGGTTTCACAAGCCTTACACTCAAACGTGACATGGGCTTCAACTTCCTGCCCAGCAAAAGAGGTCAGCATTTACTCACACGCACACACACACACACACACACACACGCACAAACGCGCGTGCACAGAGCACGCTCTACCCTGCCTTAAATCAGCTATAATAACGCAGCTATCCTAATGCCACGCACAAGGTCACTGATTAAAACAAATGAGCTCTACATCAATGAATTCACTAACAGATTCTCGCACTGTCTCAGAGCACACAGTATAACAGGGTTTAGCAGATCTCTGCTCCCCCCAGTGCACACACAGACGTGCACACAGGCAGAGCGGTCTGCAGGTGCTTTGCTTCAGGACAGGTTGTTCCTGTGTGTGTTCCTATGTGTATGTAGGAACATGTTCAAGGCCAGAACCCCCCCCCTCCTCCTCCTCCCCGCGCTCTGGGATGGGCTTTAGTGCAATACTGGTTGGTTTAATGTTTCAGCTAATGTGCTTTCATATAATTTTTGTTCTATTTTTTTCTCTCTATGTGCACATTAGTGTAGTTCTTTGAACCAAATGTTTATCAGTTAGTTTTGTCATTGTGATATTTTGTTCCTGCAAGTTCATCGTGTGTCTCCGTGACACAGCTGCTTAAGGGATGTGTGTGTGTGTGTGTGTGTGTGTGTGTGTTTCTCCATGTTTTCTTTCTCTCTGTCTTTCTTTCTCTCTACCATGGGGTCGTGTGAGAGGTCGTGTGTTATCTTATATTCCTTTTTGTTACAGATTAGAGAAAGGGAGGATGCATTCTGTGCACTTTCACAACCCCCCCCCCCCCCCAAACCAAACCAAACAAAAAACTTCAAGAAAATACACAGCATAGTGCAGGCGGATTTTGAATGATGTGATTCTGATATCCACCACTTCCCTTCCCATCCTACTGGGGCTGTCCTGATAATGCCACTCATGTTGGACAGGCAAAGACCAGCTTTTTTTAGTTATCATGTAGCTTTTTTAGTTATGTTTCAAAGCAGTTCGCATGTGGTGCAGTGTGGTGCAGTGTGGAGCAGTGTGGAGCAGTGTGGAGCAGTGTGGAGCAATGTGGAGCCATGTGGAGCCATGTGGAGCCATGTGGAGCAGTGTGGAGCAGTGTGGAGCCGAGTAGAGCCGAGAGGATCTCACAGAGGAGCCAGGAGCCACGTCCTCAGATGCCTGCCCACTGATAAGTGAGGGAACATGATAAGACGAGACCCCACCCCCAGAAGGGCGGGGTTATGATTACACTATATGGTCACGCCCCTGTCAGCTGTAAGGGCAGGAGTGTGCTCAGAGCACTGTTTGTAAAGTCTGTGAGCTGCAGTTGGCTCAAGAGGAGGTCAGATAATGGTCATGCAGGACTCGGAAAATGACGTGACGACCTGCAACGTCCTCTGACCAGGACACTGGATCAGATCCAACATGGAAGATGTTAACCCTAACCCTGGCACAGACTCTGTGCAGATATCCCAACGTTAAATGCATCTTAACAGCTGCTCATTTTCACATTGGTTCTCATCAAATGATGTAGAATTCAGGGCATGCGTGTGTCACGGTAGCCCAGCTGTACACACATGACATTGTTATCTTGTTGGTGGAGACATCACTGCTTGCCTCAGAGAGCTTTTAGCCGGATTAATTTATTCTGTGCATATGTGTGTGTGTGTGTACAGCATTCTAGTGTCCTTGCACTAACACAACTACCAATATGGCATCTATACTTTATACACTCTCTCTCTCTCTCTCCCCCTCTCTCTCTCCTCCCCTCCCTCTCTCCCTCCCTGCCTCCCTCCCTGTCTCTGTAAATATGGGTTAGTGTGCCGTCTTCCCGTCTCCCTCTCCTACCTCCTCTCCCCGTCTTCCTGCAGCTGTGGAGAGTGGCCCGAGATTTTCCACCAGCTGTGCCCACTGGCACCACCTCACTGCCTTCTAAACTCCATGTGCTGTCATCTATGACATATTTCCACCAATGTGTGGTTTATGAGCATTAGTGATGTAAATTTAAGTGGTCATACGAGTGTTGTGTGTGAGTGCGTGTCCATGTGCATCAGCTGTATCTCACTGCAGCCACCACACCATCACACCAGCCTCCCTTAACCTGAGAAGAACCTTCCCAGTGGGACAGAAAGGGAGAATGAGTGACAGGTTGAGTGGAGCTTCAGCAGGTGCAGAGAGCAAAGATAAGAGACCGGACTAGAATAGCCCGGAATAGTCTCTTTCATTCACTAGTCAGATGAGTTGATGAGATCATCACACTGTTACAGTTTATCATATAACCTCCCAATGACCTTTGCTTCAGTTATGTTATTGTGTAAGAGATTTTTTTAAATCTAATAATCGTTCCTAATAAATATGAGTCTGTTCTGGAGCACAGTAAATAAGGTTCACTGCTCAAGATTCAGTTGATCTCACTAATGCTCTGCAGAAGTGACGTGTGGAGACCACAGAGCAGGAGAAAACGTTGAACTCTTGAGACCTGCAGGTGAACCTCCTATAATTAGAAGGTCCAGCTGAAAGGAGTGGAAGTGATGTGGTGTGGAGGACAATGTGAGTGTGTGGGTGTGATTGACAGGGAAAGGGTGTGTCCCAGGCCCCTGGGTTCATCTTCTCCAGCAGAGCAGTGCAGTTATTAGCACTCTGCGTTAGCATCACCCCGTCCTAGTTTACGGTCAGCTTATTTTAGTCCTGTCACCTGAGCTCAGGGAAACTTTCTCTCTCTTTCTCTCTCTGTCTCGCTCTTTCTCTCTCTCTATCTATCTCTGTCTCTCTCATTCTCTGTCTTTCTCTCTTGTTACTAAGCCAGCCTTTCACCCTCCTGCTATGTGTATCCCTTTCTCTGCTCAATTATGTTTTGCTCTCTTTCACTCTCTCCCTCTTTCAGACTCTCTCTCTTTCACTCTCTCCCTCTTTCAGACCCTCTCTCTTTCAGTTTCTTTCTGCCTGATAACTGCAAAACTGTACGGAGACGAGGGAAGCCTGTGCAGAGGGCGGCCAATGCTATTGGCTAGGTAGCACTCCTCCCCCACGTGTGATTGGCCGGAACATTCAGTGGGACACTCAATCAGCGAAGTGGAAGTGTATGTAGGTCACTGTGTAGTGGGGCTGCTGTGTGTGTGTGTGTGTGTGTGTGTGTGTGTGTGTGTCTGTGTGTGTGTACTCTGGCAGCCCTCCAGCTCTCTCCTCCAGAGTAAGAGAAGAGTGCTGAGGAGCGGGGGAGGGAGAGAAAGAGAAAACCTAAGCAGGGATAGCTAACTGTGAGACCCCAGCTGTAACTCACAAAGCACTAAAGCAACAACACCAATCTTTAATTACCAAACACTGACTTACGGTGTAATCAAATCTTCTTATGCTGAAAGTCCAACAGTAACTCCAGCCTAATGGTCAATTAAGCAGTCTGACTTTGTCAATGATGCAGAGAGTGTCTTTTTGCCAAGGAGAGGTTGCTTGCAGAACAATGACCTGTTACCATGGTGATGGGTCAAATCAACTTGCTTTCCCAAATGTTGCACAGAATTACAGCTAGGACCTAAGGCACGCTGGCTGCTCCCTCACCCCCAACCACTCGCTTGCTCATTCATCTTTCCAAAGTGATTTGAGCACCACCTCTTACACTGACTGCTTGGGGAAGAAATTATTTAATATGGGCAGAGAATGTGGTGGGTTTTGGTGGGTGCGGGGAGGAGGGCGAGTCTTAGGGCGGAGTCCAGTGGAACAGCCCGATCTTCTCCGAGGGTCTGTGCCCTAAACGTGCCCCACTTGCTCAGACGTTGGCCCAGCTGCTGCATAGCTCAGAACTAAGAACATGCAGACCTGCAGCTGCCATAGTCAAAGGGAACTCCTCCCCGCAGTCAGCTGAACGGCCCAAGACGTCTTCCGACCTGCTTGTTCCGCGCTCCACGAGTAAACCCTAGTGTCACCAGGCGGTCGTCTAGACCGAAAGCCAGACGGCCAGACTAAACACTCTCCTACGAGCCCTCCGTTGTCTCTGCACTTTACAGTGAGTAACCTCTAAAAGCAAACATGTGCGCCCAGCCACGCATTCGCCAGAGATTGCACACAGTGCTCTGAAGATTAATTATTCAGCGAGGGTGGACCAAGTACTTGGTGCTTCTTCACCCGGCTTTCGTGCGGCCCACACGAATCCAGCTTTGCGCTAAACTCCGCCGACCTCAGCAGTCTGTGATCCTGTTTTTATGACTGCTGCGGCCAACTGGATCGGCTTGGCTGAGGCTGAAACGGGTTCCTCTTCTCGAGCCTCAAAGCAGGAAGGATGCAAACTGTGGCGATGTGGGGCGGGTCGCAGACCACAAAGATCCTCTAAAGCCATCGCGTGAGACAGCTGAGCATCGCGTGAGACAGCTGAGCATCGCGTGAGACAGCTGAGCATCGCGTGAGACAGCTGAGCATCTAAGGCTCAGTGCACAAGAGCAAAATGGAAAGAATGAGAGAGACGGAGAATAAGAGAGAGAGACAGAGACAGAGAGAGAGAGAGAGAGAGAGAGAGAGAGAGACATGCTACACTTTTAAAAACACCAGCAAGCGAGTCTGTTTCGATGTGTCCCAGGCTAAGAGGGACCAAAGAACAAACACACATCAGCCTTCGGTTGGATCACTGGTATCCTATGATCAAACAGCCACTCCTATCTGTCTGGAGGTCAAATATAAACACATTTCCTTTTTCCACTGGTTGATTAAAACCACAGTGACTCAGCTTTTGTTCTGGGAACACCTTGGGTGTAATATTATACAGCTAGTGTAGCTGGGTTTGAATGGACAAAATTACTAGAGGGAGTATTCATTGTGTGTAAGATAGGCACTGAATGTGCAGCAGTCTGTATATTGTAGGAAACACATGTTTGATCAAACCCTTTTCCCCAGGACGCTTTGCTTTCCTTTCTAACGCAGGACCAGTAAAGAGAGCCGTGATGAAGGCTGCGTGCGAGACACACACGCAAGCCTGTGTCCTGATTGCATGTACACACTGAATATGTTCGGTTGCGGAGGATGGATGAGGGCTGTCGGGTTGCTTTAAGTTGCCGTGCAAGTTTTTCAGGTTGTCCAAGAGTCGGCCCCTGCTCACCCCC
>JAOXYF010000005.1:3793996-3804145 GCA_028565775.1 Sternarchorhynchus goeldii
TATATACACACACACACACACACACACACACACACACACACACACACACACACACACACATGCTTGACCAACAAATATGCAGACGTGTGTGAAGAGCCACCCTGGGCTGGCCGGAAAACACACATTTGGTAGAAGGGAATGGAATGTTCTCTCCTCCAGTCCAGCCCTCGCGGCAGCTGGGAGTGGGGAAGGAGCAGAGAGGGAACACGGAAAGAGTGGTGAGGGAGCAGGGAAGGAGCGGTGAGGGAGCAAGGAAGGAGCGGTGAGGGAGCAGGGAAGGAGCAGAGAGAGAATAGGGAAAGAGTGGTGAGGGAGCAAGGAAGGAGCAGAGAGAGAACAGGGAAGGAGCAGAGAGAGAACAGGGAAAGAGTGGAGAGAGAGCAGGGAAGGAGCGATGAGGGAGCAGGGAGGGAGCAGGGAAGGAATGGGGGAGGGAGCAGGGAAGGAGCAGGGAGGGAGCAGGGAAGGAATGGTGGAGGGAGCAGGGAAGGAGCAGGGAGAGCCAAGCTGCGCAACACGGCTTGTGTTTCCAGCTCGCGGAGTTTTGTGAGCCTAAGCGTTTCTGTCTGGAGGGTGTGTATTGTGTGTATAAATAACTCTCCTGAGTTTATTTACAAACATCCTCCTACGTGTCATCGGTCTCATCTGACCTCCCTCCCCCCTTCTCTCTTTCTTTAACTCTCTTTGATGTCTGTCTCTCTTTCTCTTGTAATCTCTCCATCCCAGATCACCCTCTCTTCGGTTCATCCCGTGAGTGTCTCTCTAAAAATATGCACTTCGTTTTCCTTGCTAGTGTGTATTTTCTTTTCTCTTTGGTCACTTACAAGTACACAGGCACGCACACACACTCAAAAACAAATGCTTGGAAAATCTACAGTCCAACTCAGGCCATACTGAGAAACGAGCCTCAAGAATTATTCCTGGAAATGTAACAGCGTGCGCACCCTTGCGCCCACACACACACAAACGCGCGCGTGTGCACACTGAGCCACCCTCTCGGTATTTCACAGAAAGTTCACAGTGGTGAAAAATTCTTTTGCCAAACCCCTGCAACCAAAATGACCGTGCCCTGACTGCAGTGAGCTCTGCCACTGTGGTGTGTGGCTTCCTGCCGATCTGTGGAAAGGAAAAAGGGAAAGGAGTGACCTAATTCCTGACGGTCCTGAGACATGTGTTGAGTGCATATGGCCTTTGTTATGTGAACTCTACTGAGAGACTTTGAGAGGATTATTGCCCTCCGGGGGATCTGTGCATACACAAACAGCCCGAGACAAATGCACACATAGAGAAGGAAGCTTTTTCCATAACCATCAACGTCATCGGGTGCCTTCAGGAAAGTACGTTCACTTCTTACTGTCAGGATCATCTCGACATTGAACTTGATCTTATTTTCCCACTGGGAGTCGGTCCCCTTGCCGTTCATAGCCAAAGAAACTTTGGGAAACTGGAGGGTTCCTGTTTCTGTTCTGGTTCATATACCCTAACAGCCATGTCCACTCAACTAACTCCAGGCTTGTACTTGAATAAAGAAAATTAAAAAAGATAGCTTTCATATTCAGTTTTCTTTTAAAAACAATCTTAGTTGAGAGTTGGGAATCCTAAAAAAAAAAAAGATTTTTCCAAAGCTCTTTTTCAGACTGTCGCCAACAAAACTGTCCAATCAAGGACATGCAGTGTAGAGGGCGGAGCTTAAAAACTAATAGTTATTGCGCCTCACTGCGCCTACAGCTCTGCCTTCCTGATTACTGCTGAGGGAGGGGTGGAGCTTACAGGACTGAGAGACTCAACATTTGCTCTTTGCTTTATGGCCTTTGTGGACATTCAGTGACTGTATATATCAGAGATCTGCAGATGACTGGCCCGTGTGGCAAGAGCTAGGTGGAGTAACTGATAAATATGGTGTTTCGTTTGTGGGTGTCTTGCAGGGGGGGATCTTTGGCACTAATCAAAAGCATGTTTAAAAAATGAAGACAAACAAAAATTGGATATCTGAGTAAAAGAATATTTGGGTCTAGCCCTAGTATAGATGTGGGTTTGTTTCTGGTAAACCTGTGGACAAATCATGTAAGATTTTCATCTAGAAATAGGCAATATAACAAGTTATTAATTTGAGCAGTACAGCCAGATATACTAGCCAGATGTATTCTAATTCATGCTTGAAAGCACATCAAAAAACACTAAATCTTCCATACTTCTCCCATGCAAAAAAGAATGAGAGTAAAGTTATAGGTGTGTGTGTGTGTGTGTGTGTGTGTGTGTGTGTGTGTGTGTGTGTGTGTGTGCTGCATGGCTGCTGACATTGATGGATTGTTACCACATGTTGCTGACGGACAAAAAGACCTCTGTGTTCCAGAGAGATTCAGTGTGCAGCTGGGCTCTCAGTTAACAGCACTACACACACACACACACACACACACATCCATAGTGTCAATTAAATACAGAATATATGGATGTGTGGATTAATAGAGAAAATCTTGAAAGGTATTAAAAGTTTTACAAATCATGAAATAGAAGAATATATGGAGATATATTGTGCCTCTCACATATGAAAGGCAATATGCATGTTTGTGTGTGTGGGGGGGGAGTCAGGGGGAAAAAAAAGGAAAATATATGTATTTAGCGCACGAGAAGGTCATTAAAAGGTGAGCAGTTTTTCTGTTCACTTTTGGCCTGTGCTATGTGTGCTGTGTGCTGTGTGTGTGTGTGTGTGTGTGTGTGTGTGTGTGTGTGTGTGTCCAGATGTATAGGTACATGTGGGCAGCTGGCTTGGACTTGCCATACTTTTGAGAGAGAGACCAAGTGTTGCATTTACTGTCAGATATTGCTAAAGAGAATAGAAAATGAGCTGGATATCGAGTGTTCAGCACTTGTGCACATACCCTTTTACTTACCCAAGTAACTCTGACAGGCTAAGAGTCTGTTGGCCTGGCACAAGGGAAGGACCCATGACAGGCCAAAAGAAGAGAGACAGACAGGTTGGCGCAACTATTGGAGAACAGGAGAAGGAAGGAAAACATTCATTAAGCATCTCTGGTAGTCTGTGTGTTTTCAGCTGCCAAGCAGAGAGGGAAAGAGAAAATAAGTCTTAATGACTTCATTCACAGCATGCTCTTCCATTGAAATTTTAGTCGTTCCCACCCTCCCACCTCTCCTTCGACAGACACACGCGCGCGTGTGCGCACACCCTCATAAACACATGCACAAACATTATGTCATACCTCCTGAGAGGTTTTGCTGAGTAAACAGCAGTATTTGCGGTATTAGTATCTCAGTAGCTCTTTGCATGGAAAGGCAGTTAATCTTGACACCAATAATAGCTAAAGACTTTGCTTTTAAAAATGGGTGCATACTAGCAGGCTTTAAAAAAAAAAAAACCCAAAAAGGGTGAGGATTATTAAGCACATAATCAGTTCTGGTTTCTGAACGATTTTAGTTCAAGTATTCCTCTGGAGAGGTTTGGTGTGTACACAAAATCTCCATGACCCAACTAAATGTATGCTCTCACCAGATATATGCACAGTGTGCATTTCTCCCTGCTATGGGAGAACCTCAGCTGAAAAAACATGCTACTTCTGATCATATTGCAGACTGAAACCACAATGGCTTCTATCTTATGCAGGCGTACCATTGGCTACCATTCAAAAGTACCTGTTGCTGCCTCTCACTGAATATTAGACTTAGAATACTATTTTCCATCAATGGGCTGTATGACTCAGAGGGTCCTTTGTGCCTGTTCCTAATAAAGCCTCCTCACTTGTGTACCACCATTATCAGATCCGAACTCCATGTATCAGGGACTAATGCTTTTGTGTGCCTCTATGTGTGTGTGTGTGTGTGTGTGTGTGTGTGTGTGTGTGTGTGTACTGGCTAGGATACATTCTATGAGCAGATGACAAAGCACTTTTGTAAATTTCTCTGGATAAGAGCGTCTGTTAAATGCCAAAAATATAAAAGTATAAGCATAGACAGAAGACAATACAAACACTAAACCCACTGCTGTTTCAGCTGTATTGTTAATCATTTGTGTGTCTTTCCACCACTAAAAAACAAAAAAAAAACCAAAAGTTACTCTTGTAAATTTACAATTAAGAAAAGGTTGAAGGAGTTCAGGTACTCAGTGAAATCCCAATGTCAAAAACACTTCAGTTAAGCACATTAGCTCACATTCACATTAACTGGAGTGCATCTAACTTGATTTTAGTATTTGTAGTTGTAAAATCAATAACCATCTGTATTCTGCGCACTTTCTCTTGGTACAGAATTCCATCCGGCACAACCTGTCCCTACACAGCCGCTTTGTCCGTGTCCAGAACGAGGGAACTGGGAAAAGCTCATGGTGGATGATAAATCCTGAAGGGGGGCGGGGAGGCAAAGCCCCACGTCGTCGTGCTGTCTCCATGGACAACGGAAACAAGTACACCAAGAGCGCACGGGGACGTGCAGCTAAGAAGAAAGCAGTGCTGCAGGCCAGCCAGGAGGGATCCCTGGATAACGTGACCACAGGGCTGAACAAGTGGCCAGGAAGTCCAACATCCCGCAGCAGTGATGAACTGGATTCCTGCTGGACCGACTTTCGCTCACGAACAAACTCCAATGCTAGCACAATTAGTGGGCGCCTGTCCCCTATCCTGGCCAACCCAGAGTTAGATGAGGTTCCCGATGACGAGCTTGGCCCTCCCATCTCCCCAATGCTCTACTCCAGTCCCAACAGTCTCTCCCCTCCCTCATCAACCTCCTCGAACTCCAAACAATGCCCAGCTGAGCTTCCACGACTAGGAACCATGAACCTTAATGATGGTGTGAATGATAACCTTATGGACAGTCTGCTGGACAACATAACTCTCACCCCATCAACACAGACAGGTCAGGGAGGTTCTGCCTTCAGTTTTGGAAGCACCTCTTCCTCTCCAAATTCCTCCACTTCTTCACCAAGTGGAAGTAATAATACTGGAGGGTTCAGTAATTCCATTTTTGGCCCCTCTACTGGGGCCCTACGTCAAACACCCATGCAGACCATTCAAGAGAACAAGCCAACATCCTTTAAAAGCATTTCTCACTTCAGGAACACCACACTTCAAGAGCTGCTGAACTCAGACTCACTGGGCTCCCATAGTCACAGTGATGTCATGATGACGCAGTCCGACCCACTCATCTCCCAGACCAGCGCGGCAGTCACTTCTCAGAACTCCCGCCTCCGCAACGGCCTCATGCTCCCCAATGACCCCATGATGTCATCGTTCAGCTCTGGACTCAAAGGTCAGAACAGTCTTCTCCAGAACAATCGACATCACCCAGGCTCCAATGGCCAGGCCTTGCTGCACTCATTATCCAAAAATGGGCACCCAAGCCTGAGTAACGATGCTAATAACATCGCCTCGGCCAAGCAGCACCTCCAGCAGCAGACTTCCATGCTGCTGAATGATACTTCTCTTTACTCCGGGATAAACGGAGGCACTGGATTGGGGATTGGGCTCCATTCAGGAACAGATCACTTTCCTTCAGACTTGGACTTAGACATGTTCAACGGGAGCCTCGACTGCGATGTGGACTCCATAATCCGCTCGGACCTGATGGATGCTGACGGACTGGACTTCAACTTCGATGCCCTGGTGCAAAACGGTGTCAACCTCAACCCTCCTGGCAACTTCAGTGGGACGAAACAGTCGAGTCGAAGCTGGGTGCCTGGCTGAGCACAGTCCCAAAGGTGAGTTCAAACTGCCTTTCACAGGCATTTACTCACTTCATAGTATATCAAACATATTACATATGCTGTGCTTTAGATGTACTTAGCAAGAATCATGGAAGATGATGCAAAGCCTACATTTCATCAGTTTCTCTTATGTTGTCTTATGTCATCTTCTATTCACCAGTAATTGTAAAATGTCCACTTGAGAATGAAGGTGACAAATGTTGCCATCAACATAGTAATTTACCAGTATTAAAAGGGCTTGGCCAAGCTTTGCTAGGTCTTTTAGCACTGACACATCTAACCATCAGATATCACTTTCTAACCAGCACAACTGCAAAAAAAATTGTATTAGTGCTAGTATTATCAATTTTAAACTCAATATTTGAGAAAATATATTTACTCATTTTAAAACCACATATTTGGACACCCACTGAAAGTATAGCTAATTGTATTTGAACTTTGGAACCAACTCCATAAAAGAGCAGCTGTCGAAGTGATGTTGTTGATCCAAGTAGTAGTTTTGGCCAACAGTTTTTGACATGAACTGAGGCTATGCAGAGTGTATCTAACTGATCTCTCTTCCCCTGCTTTTAATCCAGGCTCAGAACTGCAGTGCAAAAAAAAAAAAAACCACATGATCAAAATTCCATCCAACACAGACTAACACCATCTGTTGCCAAGGCTACCGTCAGCACCAAGCACTGGATGTGTTTACAGACTACAACGCTGAAGAATCTTACCTTCAATCCAGTAAACACACCACCATAAAAAAAAGACTCCCTACAAAGGCAGTCACAGGAGTGCCATCCAGCTTCCAGATGCCCAGTACACCAACAGGATGAATCCAGTCAACAATGAATAATTTCACTATTATGCAAGCAAAAGAAAACCAATGAAACCAAAACCATTTGAATCAAAAGCATCTTAAAGTCAAGTATTTTTGAAAAGGATGTAGGTGTCCAAAATTGCTCCTTTACTTATATTTAAGAGTTTCTGCTAGGTATTTGCTGTTTTTAATTGTTAATCTCAAAGCATCCCTTACAATAATCATTACTGATTAAAAAAAGAGAAAGGAAGAAATCACATTGATCTTTTATACCACACCACCTTGCAAAATTCAAAATAACACTCAGGTGGAGTAATATCTTGACTTGGCGCACTTAAGGTTCCGCCTGCATTTTGCGTTTTGTTAGCAGCATACATATTTTCCAATTTGAAGTAGTAAAGCCTAATATCAGTACTGAAGTAATACCGTATTGTAGCGCAGTATAATAGGAGAAATTACTTTTGTTGTGTGTACTGTATGTAACTATTAAAAAAAAAAGAGAAGAATAAAGGTAATAGGTTCTGGCTCTCTTGTGAATGCTTCTAAGTGAGAGCCTAGCTGGTGGAAGAATGCTTAATTAGCCAGCAAAGCAAAGTGGGCACTGTGGCATACAAATGTAGCCAGATTAACGAATAAGTAAACATGTACATTGTGAACATTTCCATGCCACACCGGTGCTAAATAATCAGTGTTGAGCCTTGTCCTTTCTTGATGCCATGTGTGTTCACAAGGCTTGAAGGACATGCCATTAAAATTAGCATTAGCAATTAGCATATGGCAGCAGTCAGTGGTGGGTAGGCCTTCCTTCTGGAAGCCATCTTTACTGAGCAAATACAATAAGCTACGTTTTTGTATATTTGCCAAATTACTTGAACATAGAGAAGATGCTGGTAGCCAAAATCAAGGGTAAATACATAGTTAAATTTAGGGACTTCCTGTTCCTATATGCAAACTATATCACCGTGGCTCAGGGGTGAAAGATATCACATAGCAACACAAGGACATAAATGGACCCCCATCTAGATTGAACTGCAACCTGGTTGTATACAATTTCTTTGCAAAAGAAAAAATGTTGGGGTAAGTGTACATTTATACAAAAGCAACAATACAACAACAAGGGGAAATGACAGAAACAGAAAAGATTTTTTGTTGGGGGAGGGGAGGGGGGGGGGGTTGCTTGTTAGTTTCAGGTAATTCAGCTATTCTCACAATAGTAAAATCACGAAACACACAGTCCCTGGATGTTCTGTGTCACTCTCCCTCAGAAGGAGTTACCCTCCGCTGCGTACATCCATGTATGCTTGTATGTAGCTATGCATATGCGTCGTGTGAAATGCATATATATGTATACATCCTGCTTCAATTCATGTGATGTTGTGATGACACAGTACCAGTGAATTATGAAGGTCGATGTATTGATGAGAATGCTGTGGGCCTAATTGTTTTGGAGACTTTGAAATACTCATTTGGGGGAGGGGGGAGGGGGTCTGTTCGAAGCCCAGACTGTAAAATATTCAAAAAGCATTTTTCACTTGTCATTCTTTGCTTTGAAGCCACATAAGGCTGTAGGTACACAGTCAGGAGGCCAAAGGCTGTGTAACCATGATAGTACTGGACAGTGTACGCATGGCTGGCTACATAAACGTGCCATCAGGGGTTTATAGCGCGTTCCTTCACCCTAACCATGCTGCGATCTTTAGACTTATATCTACACACACACACACACACACACATCCAAAAACATTATGGCCTCATGAAATATGGTCAAAGCCACTGAAGGAATGGTCACCTCAAAATGCAAGACGAAAAAAAGTTTGTTTGGAAAAATCTCCAGAGATCAGGAATGCTTAGGAACGCCTAGTATACCCCCAAAATAATTTTCTTTCTTTCTTTTTTTTTTATTGACCTGTATTCTGCACAAGTGCCCTGCATGTATCATTTATTCTTTTTTTTGTTTTTGGAAAACGAAAGCCAGTTGTAGGTCACATCAATATTATCCTGTGGCTTTATTTCAACACAAGTCCTCATAAATGTTCTCATGAATCAAAGGTCTTATATACCCTTGTTAAGAAGCAGCAATATGAGCACCACTATTCTAAACTCTTTTCTCCATCTTCAGCTCTAATCTCTTTTCTCCATCTTCAGGCCTCTTCCCATCTCCCCCACACATCGTCTTTACCCCCCTGACCTCTTAATCCTCTAATAACGGCTTCTGTTCTTGATGTTAGTGGGTATTTTCTCCTGTGTACTCCATTTTGAATTGTAATCTAGTTTGTATAAGAAATGGTGCGCATGTAAATAAAGCTTGGTTGAGCTGTATGTCTCTGCATTGATATTTTGAAATCTTTTTCAAATACTGTGCTGTTTAAATGGTTACTTTAAATATGTATGGTATAAAGTGCTATAATTAGCACATTATTTCCATTTTTTTGTATCATTACTGGACAATTAAAACAACTTCAGTTCGGATTATAATTTAACAGGGAGGTCTCCAAAAGAACCTTCTGGAGACCTCTCCAGAATCCACCCTCCTATCTCTAATCCCATCAAACACACACACACACACACACACACACACACACACACACACACACACACACCTACTTATAACAAGAGTTCTTGTACAGGACAATTTCTGTTATGCCAACACTGAGGCAAAATGTGTGAACATGCTGACACAGACGTGTAGTATAGCATATCAGCATTTTCAGAAAAGTCATCACCAGTGTCACCCTTCATGTTAATGGCCCCAAACAATTGTATGTTGGCTTTTGAGAAATATGGGTGCGTAATAACTAATATGTTCTTTATCAAATCTAAAACAGAATTTAAAAAACAATATATTTAGGCTAAAAACACATAGCAAAAGGTAACATACGAGCTCAAATGACTGTGCAGACACATTCAAGTCATTTACATTTAAGCTAAAACACAACCTAATGTTATGCAAATGTAACTGTATGCAGCCTAATGTAATGCAACCAAATGGAAGTATAATATGATGTAATGTCAGCTTGACATAAGGCTTAATAGGGGTACAGTGCTATTCTACATGTACAGAAGAGTGTGTTAGTGTTGTGTTTGTGTACAAATTGTGAAGTGTCACAAGCAACTGACACAAGTAAATGTCATGATATACTGAGTGTGTGTGTGTGCGTGTCTTGACCTCCGATTGCTCAAGTGAAGTCATCATTCCCATTGCTTTGGTTTGGTTGGAGGTGCGGAGCATGTGATTGGTTGGAGGTGTGGAGCTTGTGATTGGTCGGAGCTGTGCAAAAAAGGATTGGTGATGTGAGAACTAGTCTGCAGTGCGATGATGTCATCGCTGAAAGGAGGCTTTGTGTGACAGAGAAAAAGAGAGAGAAAGAGAGACAGAAAGAGAGAGAGAGAGAAAGAGACAGAGACGTGTGATCTTCGGTTCACTGCAGCTCTAGTGTCCATTAAGTGGTGGAACACGATCTTTTTCCCAGCGGTGTGAGGGCCTACAGATCTGACAGAGATCTGTTACTGGAAACACCATTAAGCTTTATTGCAGAGGGCACATGTGCAGCACAAAGACAAACACATGGACACCACATTGCACTGTGAACCTAGCAGTCACACAGCACACACACAAGTACTCAAATCCTAATTT
>JAOXYF010000005.1:3805363-3816578 GCA_028565775.1 Sternarchorhynchus goeldii
TGGTGATTGGGAACGGGGCAGGCCACGGGTGGTGGGCGTGGCCTGCGAGCTGGGCGTGCGCTGGGACGTGACACATACCTTATGACTAATTGCAGGTATTCTTGCTCTGTGTTAGACAAAGCACATTTATTTGTACATTTATTTGTTTTTCATTCACAAATGAAATTCAAAGTGCTTTATATAAACAGAAATTAAAGCAACCATAAGCATGATAGTATAAATATAACTTACATATAAGTTAGATGAAAAAATGTCTAAAAATTCTATTCCTTCTAAAAAGGAATAGAAGGATGAACTAGAACTTCTTTGAGGAAGAACTTCTTTGAGGAAGAACTTCTTTGAGGAAGAACTTCTTTGGGGAAAAATATCTAACAGCTATTTGCAGCGAAGAGAAAGAGCTTTAGTGAAGCAGGCTGTGTCCAAATTGTTCCTCTAAGTGCTAAAAAAAAAACCATCCCACTACCAGGTTGCAGCTAAATTGTTGCTGACTGATGGGTCCTGCTGCAAGATCTCATTACGTAATTATCAACTTAAGTACTGGCACACACTACACAGTGCATACACTACATAGTGCAAACACTACACAGTGCAAACACTACATAGTGCAAACACTACCTAGTGCATACACTAGACAGTGCACACACTACACAATGCAAACACTATATAGTGCATACACTAGGCAGTGCACAGAGTACACAGTGAATGCTGTTCCATCCCATCTTTCTCAGCATGTGCGAACAACATGCCACTTCTTGTATACCAACAACATCTGCTTCTTGTATAAATAGAATGGTTTCACTCTTTAAGTGAAAGCTCTTTTACCTTAACAGTGGTTAGGAGAATGTTTTAAATTTGCTTTCCCCATGCTGATGAATGGTAAGGGGATTTCCTTCAGTAACACATAGAAATAGTTCTTAAAAAAAACATTAACATTAAACATTAATAACACATAAATAGCCTTTTCATAAATTCCATATAAAGATTTATATGATTATGTTAACCAAAACAAAGCACATTAATGCTTGCCCTCACTGTCTCCGGTTATATACTTAAGCAAAAATGTCCATTCGCGGCTTATAAGAAAAAGACTTTTGTGGCTTTGTGACATGTTAGGGGCCTTGAACAAACATTTGACATTAAATATTGTTCCATCCTAGACAGACCTGAATGCGTTTTACTTGGTAATCGACTGACAACAGAGGTTGTGCTTGTGTGTGCTTCTACATGGCAAGCATGTAGGCCGTGGGTTTGGTGGTCTGTAGAGATGTTTGGTGAGGAGACTAACGAGATGGACATCCAGACTGCAGAAGCAATAAAATTCCATCACACTACCCTGCTGCTTTATGTGTGCTTCCATTGTGATTTGAGTGGGATTACACAGTGAGCTTGTCTACTAGTTAAAAGCCTTGTAATGAATATTCCAAAAGGGTTGAGGTACAGTGCTCCTCACACCATGACAGAGCAAACATCACCTTTCTGTAATAGAAAATACAGGTAAAAAGTACATTGCCTATATAATCTGTTTCTCCAGATATATGAGATTCTTCCCGTTTCTAGATGCATAAGATCATCATCAAGATAAACAGTGAATACCAACTTCAAAATATACAATGAAAGTATGGACAAATGAGAACAACTTGTTCTTGGACTTGCAGTAATTTCAGCTGATGTATCCCAGATGCTTTTGAGCACATATGCCAACAGGAAGTCAATGCTCTTTGACACAAGCACCTGTTTGTGCTAAGACTCAACTGACAGACACTCCCCTGCTTTCCCTAGGGCTAGTGTTTTAGAGTAGCATATCTAATACGAACCGTTTAAACTAGACATCAAAAGCATAAAACAGATATTTTGTACCTTCCATTAATGTAAAGGATTAATGTACGCATATGCAAGCCACATGTTTAAGGAACATTACCAATAACACAGCAACAACACTGTATACATATTTCTTATACAACAAACATGCATTTTAATAATACCTCAGTGAACAATTAACAATCACCTTAGTTTGGTTACACTGTCCATCATCAATGTAGCAACATTTGCTTTGTCTCAGTTCATTTATCGGCTCATCATGATTTGGGTGCTATATTAGTGATTTGAATGATGCTCTCAATACAATCAAAGATTTCCATGCCTGAATAACAAATACTGAATACACCAATCAAGCAGTTTATGTGCGTGGCTGGCTTTTCCTGGACAGCACTATACACATATGAGTCAATCACCAGGCTGTTCATCACGTCATTATCACATCCACTTTGTGTGAGATGCAGAGGCAGTAGCCCAGCTGGTCAGCTGCTGACTCTGACTCTCTTTCTCTGAACACGTAATGAAGGAAGCGCTCAATTAAGTGCAAGGCCAAACGCAATACCAGAACTATTTATAATGCTGTGAAGTCCTCATCAGTTCTGCCCCTCCATCCTACTTTCAACAGTCAGAAAGCGTGAGTGAGAAAAAGAGAGCTAAAAATATTTGTCAAAATGAGTTATACGGGTTCAAATGTACCTACTAAGCAGCAGAATATTACATGATTGTGTTTTCATCCCTTCAACTTGCCCAACGAGTTTGCCTACTATGTGTACAGACAATTTTTTATGCAGGCTTTGATGTAGCTAGTTCAAAGTAAAAGCTTGAGTTGTGTAGAATGCAAAGCTCCGAGAGACAACAAACTGTGATACTACAATTTAATACAACACCTTCTAAGGTCTTATTACATTCCTTAACATCTGTCTTCTGTGTGTGTGTGCGTGTGTGTGTACATGAGAGCAAAAACTATTTTATTTAATGTGCAGTGAGAAAGTATGTATCCAAAGATTTAGCACAGGAACTGGTTACCTAGGAGACACTCCACGAAGAAGGACCTGGCAAAGCAAACCAATTTAACTCAGTGACGTAAAAGAACCCCCAGACTGTGTGTGTGTGTGTGTGTGTGTGAGAGAGAGAGAGAGAGAGAGAGAGAGAGAGAGAGAGAGAGAGAGTTTATAAGATGACCAGTATGTTCACTCTGCCAAAATATATACCAGATGTCTCTGCAGGCTTCAGCAAATTAGTTCTTGCAAACCTCCACCCATGCCATATATTATTCTATATATTGAACATTTTCCATGCTGGCATGGTGATTGTCACATTACCATCCTGGCTATCATGGCACTATTTCACCCCTCCCCTAGTGACAATGAAAGAGCAGCAACCATTTCTGTGCAGCCATTGGCTGATGGGCAGCATGGTAATGACTCCTGATTGGTCAAGCCCTCCAGTTACTCTCAACCAATGAAATCCACTGTATCCATGAGAATGAAGCTTGTAGTGCTATTTAAAACCAACCAGATCGGCAAAACATTGTTCATACAAGGTACAAATCTTTTTAATTCAGTATAAGATACATTTTATACTGAATTAAAAAGGTTTGTACCTTGTATAGTGAACAAATTCCATCAGTCTAGCTAGCTATACAGTAGTTCAAACAGCCTTCAGGATTAAAATATTTAAAAAGGGACCTAGTGCAAAAAAAAACCCCAAAAAACCCTGTGATTTCACTTCTCCATGCTGCATCTTCATTCCTATGAACATCTCTAACTGAGATATATATAATAAACATTGATAAATCTGCAGTGTATGCTAAGATAATGTATCTTTTTTTATCTTGTCTCATTTAAAGTTTTATAGTCATTGGTGGGCAGAGTTAGGGGTAGATTCTAAAGACCTTACCAAGAAGATTTAGGACACAAATCTGTGAGAGGACCACAGTAAGCATTAAATAAAAATCATCAGTGTGATGTATTCTCTGATTGAGACTATGCAAAAAGCACGTAAAACAACCACCATTTTGTGTGTATCATGTCAAAAAGTCACAGTTTAAGAAATGGTGGCCAAATGTCCTGAACCAATAGTCTACATAAAGATGTTTATTATTATTATTAATATTATTATTATTGTTAGTAGTAGTAGTAGAAGCAGTAGTAGTGTAAAATGTTGCACAATAACAAGGTTACTTACACACTGAAATTAGTTCAACTGAGCAATTTAACTTGATTGAATTTAACTTATTTGATATAGTTTAATTTAGATATTAAATGTTTGGTACTTACCTAGTGTGAGAAACTTCAGCACACGGGCGTGATAGACGGAACACCCACATAATGTCAGGTCTCCTAAGTTTTCAAGAAAGGCCTAATGATTTCCAAATATATACATATATCTGTAAAAACCTAAAATATTTTTCATATTGTTAAAATGTAAGTGATTACACTTCATTCCATGCTAACAAGTACGATATAATTTACAACCATATCAAGCAGAAAAAGTATATAAACTACAAAGGACAATAATCGCATTTTCAATAGGCAGAAAATACATTTCAGATCTAAACATGAGCCACTAGCGCCCAATGTGTCAGGAATGTATCATAAACATTTTTATTTGCTAGCTATTTTTAGAAAGTACAGTAAACTTGTTAAAAGCTAATATCTCGTGCGCGTGCAAGCATCACTACCAATGACGTGCAGCGCGTGCACCACACAGAGTTGAAAGGTAGTTCTGAAGACAGCGAAGCGGATACGGGAACAGCTAGCTAAATGTAACAGGTAAATGTATTTGTAACCAGTTTTTTTTAGCGAAAATTTAAATTGCCCATTTGATGTATATAACGTTAATTATATTTCCTGGAGAAAGCGCTATTAATAAGAGAATGATATCATCTTGAGGTAAACCTCAAACCAGCAGATATTGTTTGGTGTCCAAAAAAAAAAAATTATCTATGTATACCAGTCTACATAACCCGCATATATGTGTCAAGAAAATAGCTTTATGTTAATTCTGTTAACGTTTGTGAATGATGCGTTGTCTCTTTATATTCGCAACCTAGCTAAGCTATTTAGCTAACTTACTATGTTTTGTTGTCATGCTTGAATTCCAACCGGTACACGTCACCATGGTGATGAAGCGTGCACGACCGAGAGTGTCACGCGCTGAACAGCATTGCAGATATATAAGCTATGTTGACTTCTACCTGAAACGTCCTGTTTCTCTGAACACAGCAACTTTTGTTTGCTTGATTGCGCCTATCCGGTTGTTTGTGTTAGTTTTGGGTTCTGGAATTTTTATTTCATGAAGTGACATAAAATAATCCCCAGAAGAGGAAAATATCACGGTTTCTTACTTTGTTTTCAAACTAGGTATGTAGAAAAGTTCATCTCCTGTTTTTGTGGTGCGATGCTGTGTGTCTTTGGCCTTTAGTTTATATCCCTCACATGGCATCGCTGGAGCGTAAGCGGGGGAAGCAGGAACCCTTCTACATTAGCTCTGGTGCTAGGAGACCGACCAGCGCTGAGATAGTGACAGAGGCCAGGCGCTCTCTCAGGACTCTCGGCACTCAGAGACCCTTTACCCCGCGGGAGGAGGACCGGAAGCTGTTTGGAGATGCGTCAGCCCGTGCACGAGATGGAAGACCACCGTCTACATTCAGGTTAAGAAAAAAATAAAACATTTTGAAATGTGCGTTGTGTTTTGAAATGTGCTTTATTTTGTTTGTTTGGTTGGGGGGGAGCATTCTAGTATTTACTATAAAAGTACTCACTCATTAGATGTTGTAAATTGCAGATTTTGTTTTATTTACTCAAAAAGAATGAATAATGTCCTGTAGCCTTCATGCTCAGAATTTTGAGGCTCCTGATTCCAGGCCAAATTCAGGAACCCGTCTGGCTCCTTTGGAACATGTAAGGCATTTTTAATCTGTAATTTCTGTATCCTTATATGAGTTGATTGGAGGCACAAAACCAACTCTTCCTCATTCAGAAGCCCTCGTTGCCCCTCTCACTGGATGAATGGTGCAGCGAGGGTGAAAGAGCCGCGCCCAAACCTCCCGTCGTGAGCAACCGGAGCGGCTCGGGAGGGACGCGGCCCAGACGTCTCAGAGCAGGCTCCCTTACCCGGCTGCCTTCAAAGATTCAGCCATCAAAAGGTATGTGGGTGGAAGTATGGAGAAACGCTCTGTGACACAAACGAAGAGGCACATTTGTGTCCTCCCTGAGGAGAGCTGCAATCTACGTGTGACTCACTGATCATTAATAACACATAATATCATTTTATGTGGAAAGAATGGCAAAAGGAACAGGAAGTGGGGACTCCTGCTAAAATCTCTGTCAGAGATGGGACAGAGATTTCAGACAGTTGACAAACAGAAAATATAATAAATGAGACAGGGCAGAAGGAGACAGAGAGAGAATGGAGGGGCAAGTGGTTCAGAAGAGAGATTAGGTTTAATATTAAGGCATTAATCAGGAAGGTACACAGTAACCTAGAAAGAAATGAAGAACCATTAAGAGGGCGTGGGAGAGATGTTGAGGAAAGGTAAGCTTTCTGCTGAATGGCGTTCACGGCTGGTAATGACACCGCACTTTTGTGTTTTGCATTCACTTCTCTCTATTCATGTGTCATTCGGTTTTAAAGACAGACTGGGAATCTTTGTAGAATCTTTGTCCCACTCTGTGTCATTCTGCACTTTAAAGGCACTCTGACAGTTGTTTAAGTGCTTCCCTCTGAGAATAGTTCAAATGAATAGACTCTTTTGTAAACACATTTACATCCACAGCGTGGACCTCTGTCTCCCAAGTTGTGTAGGTATGTCTGTGACTATGAATACACATATGAATATGTGTATTCCTACAGTGCCTCAAACTGAGGAATGTGATAAGCCTTCAAAGGTGAGCATGACCCTGTCCCAGCAAGGAAACAGAGAAACGGTCCAGCATCCAGAGGCACCTCCTCACCATCTCCCACACACGCCGGACAAACACAGGTATGCTTTTGTTCTCGTCCCCTGCACGTATTTGTCCCTGAACCTTTCCTGTTTGTTTTGAAGATAGTACCCTCCTGACTTTTTTCTTGGAGCTTGTAAACAGCTCTTGGCATTCATTACAGCAACTTTGAGTGCTGGAGGTTTGTTACTATCTCTCAGCAGATCGAGCTCAGCTCTGTGACCAAGAGGAACAATAAAACATTTCTATAGTCAGTCGATCCCTCTGCCAAGACATTGATAAATTTGCAGAGATTGACTTTGTTTATGTGCTGCTGGACTAATGAAATAGATTTAAGATTTTTTTTTTTGGATAGGTTTGGACCCCATTAATGAATTGCTTTATTTTAAAATGTGGATTTGTCAAAATTTTGCGATTTCAGAGAATACCTAACCTGAGACAGGTTACTAAAAAGTTTTGCTTAATGTTATTTCAAATGTTTTGAATATTTAAAGTACCGATTTAATGTCCTTGTAAGCCAGTGGAAAATTAAGTAGGTTCAGTTTTGTAACATGGTAGGTTACAATGCTACAATACAACTGTTGTTCATACAAGTATTGTAGAAAAAAGCTGGAATGTTGAGGATTCATAGAGATAATAGCCAGTGCGCTAGTCAGAAGTGAATTACCACTTGAACTCCTCTAAATAGTCTCTTCAGTCAATTCCATTATGCTGAACCCACATAATTACTACCCTACAATTACTGACGCTTAAATTATAATGCCTTTTTACACGTTATGCAGAAGTCGCATTATATTTACACTGTTCATATGCACAGTGGCAGACCCCCTGCAAGCAGGGCAGCTCCAACCCAAACATTGGGATTCCGGTTTGAACCACATGTTCTAGAGTTCAGAACCAAGTTATTCAACTCTGACACTGAATCTAAACACAGCCCTATGCTTGGTAATCCTTGGCAGTTTCTCAAATATTGAGTTAAGATGTCTGTACAACCTGGAACATGAGGGCTGGGATTTGAACTCCTAGGTTCAACAATAGCAGTTAACTACCAGTAACTAACTGCCAAATTCATGGTCAAATTTAGGTTCAAGGTCTTGAGTTGAATACTGTGCTAAGTGGCCTAGGTGCCTCCTGTGAGGATGTAACAAGCAGACAGAACAGAGGTGTGAAGAATTCTGCACAGTCAGTGACTCAGAAAGATTATCTTGTTGTTGAAACTGGAGGAGGAATATATGTCCCTCCAGGCTGGTTGTCAGTGTGTTTTTACAAGCTAATGATAACATTTTAGACACAATAAAGTTTCATAGCAGATGTGTAGATAAGACAAACCTTAGCCAATTATGACTCTTACTTGATTCAGACTAATTTCGAGTCACTTTCTAGAACACCCACGTTAAATGCGCATATGCAGACTCATGCATTGATATAACCACTGCTTTCTCTCTCTCTCTCTCTCTCTCTCTCTCTCTCTCTCTCTCTCTCTCTCTCTCTCTCATGCTCTCTTTCTCTCTCACATTATCACACTCTCTCACGCTCTTTCTCCCTCTCGTGCACTCTTCATCTTTCTCTCCCTTTCTCTTTCTCTCTCTCCCTCCCTCCCTCTCTATGATATACTTGATAATGGAGCAGTATTAGATTATGAGGGCAGTTAGTGGCTGACTGGCTGCTCTGCTGACCGCTAGTGGAGCTTCACTCAAGACTCTCTCGATGAGATCACGTCTCGGACAAAAGAAGCCCATCAACAAAGAGGCATTATCAAGTCATTACCAGGGCCAAACACAATCAATGCCCCAAATATGCCCAGCAGTACCATAAAACATGTCCGTAACACAGCATCAGCACCCAGAGGGCACATACCATTCTGTACCTGCAGCATGGCTTAGCAAAAATATTTATTTGGAAGGTGAAGTTTACAAGTAATTCACATGTAGTTACTTTCATGCAATATAGAAGAAATTTGGAATAAATTGCAAAAGCAAAATTCATTCAACAGCTGCATTAACAGATAACTATTGTTAAGATATGATTCACCATGACATTGCACCAGCAGATTGGACAGAAGCACACAAACCTGTGGTTTCCTGTCTGTTGCAGGCACGCTTTTACCTCTGACCAACTTGCATGTATTCACACTGTGCATTCTGCTTGTTCTAGACTACAGATTACAGACTGTGACTCGGTACTGTTAAATGAAAACCACTACGGTAGACATGTTTAGTTCCCTGTAGATCGCATACATACCAGGACATTACAACAGGGACACCTTGTGGTAAGGACAGGAATAGGAGGATTGGAAGTTGATCAATTTGCACATTTGAATTAACCGTATGTGAGGGTATACATTGTGCTTTAAAGATTTGTTCCAGATGGTTTGTGATGGCTTCTCAATAGTCAGATGTGATCTAACCAAATACAATACCATGCCATGACATCACTTTTCCCCCTCATTTTCCTTTTGTTTGCAATGTGTGTGTGTGTGTGTGTGTGTGTGTGTGTGTGTGCGCACTATCAGTGGGACACTACAGACCAGCAGAGAAGACTTTCCTTGTGCAAGAGACAAAAAAACAGGTTTATTTTATACATATACTCCTATGATTTGATTATGATCATCAACTCTTTATTACCTCCAGCACAAGATTCTAAGATTCATCTCACTTTGAACCACAACTGCATCCGCTTCCTACATAGTGCATCTAATGCAAATCTGAAGCCACAGGCTAATCAGAGGATGTGTAGGTGTAACGTGTTGACCTTTCTATGCTGTTCTGAACATCTTGTATTTATATACAAATGGATAAAAGTGAGAGCTGCTGAACCGAAGCAAGTAGGCGTGCAGCACGAATGTTCAAACTGATGTTTGTACGTGTGTGTGTGTGTTATCTTATTGTCCTTTATGAAACAGAAGATGAATATGGTAATGAAGGCACGAGAGGAAGTGATGCTACAGATGCGTTCTGGAATTCTGAGGTCCTTCCTGTTCTGCAGGAGTTTGAGGCTATTGTACCAGGTGATGTTTTTGTTGATAAACGTAAATGTTAGAATTGAAGTGCATTGAGCCCAGTTTACCAAATGCATTATGTGTTTCTTTATTAATGCTCTTAATAGATGCAACAGAAGACTCTCAACGCTCTTCAGATGGAGACTGTGGTTTCTTAGGCATGCTAAGTATTTCTTAAGCTTCGAACCGAGCACCCTAGTTTGGGGCGTATATTCCAGAGCGGACAGCTAAAACGTGCAGCTGCATAGAGAAGGAAAACATGATATCCGAATCTAGCAGAATGAAAAAACAGATGCGTGTTGGGTTTGGCATGGCCTTCAGCTTTCAACAAAAGCACAGGAATGGTGGAGAGAGCCAAAGAGCGAGGTCTGAGGGCAGGGAATATTTAAGCACTTTAAAAATTCAATGGAAATTTATTTGAAAGATAAATATCAAATATTTATCACGCCTCGCGGCTCATGCATAATAGAGCATTGAAAGGTGCAATGGTGTGATCAGACAGAAATCACACTGATGTGATGCGATCAGACAGGACATCACACCAATATGGTGTGATCAGACAGGACAGCGCTGCGGAATATGACAGCAGAGATCAGAATAGAGGAGCATTTATTCTACCCAGAATAGCTCTTCAGCTCTTCCCCTTTTCGCCACTCTGACACTTTAAGATTGTAAAGTGTTTGCCGTACTTCACCTTTTATTTTTACCTGGGTCTTGCAGACTCACCTTAAAGACAAGAATAAAGAAACTGTTGGCCCAGCTGAGCTACAGACTGAAACACACAACTAAATGTTTAAAGAGCGAGCCGACTCCTGCTAACTGATAACCGCCCCAAATCTCAGAGTCTTATCTACATTCAAGTAGGATAAACGCCACAAGGATCATGAGTAGCACAAGCAAGGCATCAACAAAATCCTTGAAATGTAAACTGCAGCATTTAAGTGACAGTAGAGCCATTTCAGTTCTAAACCATTTTAAATTGACTGACCATATTAGCCATAGAGAACTGGCAACTCGCAGCCCAGGACCTCAGTGGCCATTGGTGCAAGGAAGTGGAACAAGGAAGATGTGGAACCCAAAAGAAGTGGAACATATAGCAGAGTGACAAAATTACAGAAACGTGGTCAAAAATGGTCAAAAATTGCTTTATGGTGATATTGAACCTCTTACTTCTCACACTCACAGAATTTTGCCACCTAACGGAATCAAAAGTAGTCCCTGACAGCACTTACTGGTTTATCAGTAGTCTCTGATGGCTCTTTGACACTACTAACTGGTTACTGGTTTATCAGTAGTCAGTAGTCTCTGATGGCTCTTTGACACTAGTAACTGGTTACTGGTTTATCAGTAGTCAGTAGTCTCTGATGGCTCTTTGACAGTAGTAACTGGTTACTGGTTTATCAGTAGTCAGTAGTCTCTGATGGCTCTTTGACAGTAGTAACTGGTTACTGGTTTA
>JAOXYF010000005.1:3816678-3833460 GCA_028565775.1 Sternarchorhynchus goeldii
TCCCACAGATGCTGCCTCTGCATCTTTCAAGTTTTTAATCCTACTTTTATCATTTTTCCATCAAACTTTGTTACCCTTTTTCAAGGGTTCTTTCGCATGCCCACAGACCAATTTCAGTTTCAGTTTGAATATTTAGGCGTCTGTTTTGAAAAGCCCTGAGGATAGTAAAATTGACTTATTTTGAACCGAACTGGCATACAAAAAATCTGCCTAGAACACAATATGTTGGAAAACTGTGACAGCCCAGCTTGAGAAATGTCATACTATAGAAATCTGATCTACATATAAAACTGCCTCAGGGTAATATATGACCAGTGTTTCACTGGTGTACTCTTGTACACAATGAAGAAGAAAGGGGGGAAAAAACACTGATACATACATCCTCAGTGCCTCCTGTGTCACTGGCCATCAAACATGGTGTGTTATTAGAAAAGTCAAGCTTCCATTTGCTACAGTTGGTGCCTGTTTTATAAACTGGACACGTGTTCCGTTTCTACGTACACAGTGTGAACAGGGCTCACGGAATGAGTAGGTGTTTACGAAAGCAACTGACGAGCTGCAGATAGGTCTTGCACGAGCCCATGTTACTTTTATCAGTGAGTGTTGGTGTGCAGGATAAATGTCATCGAAATGTCAGCAGACCTATTTTGGCCACCAGCCCAAGTTCAATGAAGAACGATATGTAAATCAGGAGCTATGCGCCTCACCTGGCTGACATATGGCTGGGTTAGGCCTGGGTTAGTTTTGCGTGAGGCATGATGTCTCGGAGCCCTTGTTCCCAGGTGCACATGTTTCTGATTTGCTGCAGACAGCAACAATATTGTCAACATTACCTTTTCTCACTCTCTCTCTCTTACATGCACACACACACACGCACCTCTGCCCATGCAGGACAGTGTGTATTAGAGGAAACACTCGAGCATCTGTGTGAAGCCTGCTCAGGTCTCCATAAAGCCCTGGCAGAGAAAGGTCTGCTGGGGAAGCGGTGGAAGAAAAGGACCTCCATTCTCCGGGCTCTGTTCACACTGATAGACTTGGGATCAGACAAGCTCAACCTAACTCTAGCCGAACTCATAATGGCAGTGAGTAGCCAAGCATATGCACATGCACTAGTGTACTAGACACACATACCAACGTGCCAACACATGCACACATACACACACACAGTTTATCTCACTTTAAATTGAAATAAAGGTGACTTATAGTAACCTTATTGGTTTTTAATCCTCACAGAAGTTCTTTTGAAAATCAAAATGAATGTCTGGTGTTTTCTGCATTATTGTAAATCTTCATTTTAAGAGAATTACCTATATGCACATGTCCTTCAGGCAGTGGTTAGTCTGTAGCTGGATTATGGTTATTGAGCTGGTTTGAAGGCTTTGTTTGTGCAGAGTCGTAATTGCCCTGTTCTTATCTGTTGTTGCGTAATTTCAGCTTAATGTCAGTGGCACCAATTTGCTGAACATTTGCAAGCTCATCTTCAAAATCAGCCGGAGTTCCAGTAATGACGTCCTGTTTCAGAACAACTCCATTATAGGTGCGACTCTGAAACTGTAACTCATTCACTTCCTGTTCATTCAGTCATTAACTGCCTTTCACAAGAAAGTTGTGTGTGTGTGTGTGTGTGTGTGTGTGTGTGTGTGTATCAGATTCCCTGCTCTCACTGCTGCAGTGTGAAGACATGTACAGCAGTGGAGAGGCTGTGCTGTACTCTGTGGGCTCCCTGAAACTCCTCTCAGGAAACCCTGACCTTTCCAGGCTGCTTCTGGCCAAAGGCCTCGTGGGAATTCTTCTGCAGCTGTCTCAGAGGCTGCTGGGGTGCGGCGAAACCAAGGCTCCACCCAACCATGCGCTGCCAGGAGCCAGCCAGCGTCCCATAGCAGGACACATACAGGTGCAGGTGGGCTGCTCCCGATGCCTGCGAGAGCTTTACATAGCCTTTGTGTCTGATATACCACACGACAAACACATGCACACACACACAAACACACACACATATGCCTCTGCTATAGACTTTAAAACACCTATCTAGAATATCTGCAGCTCTTAGGCCAATTGTTGTAATAGTTCCATAAGTCGCTTTTTGGTTGCAACATCACTGACAGTGAAAGTATAAATTTACCTTCACCAGATTCCCATCTAAACATGTGATGTGCAATACTTTAGTAGCTTTCACAGTGCTCTTACTGACTTCTGACTCCCTCTGCTCTGAAACGCACGGCAAACGAGGAACGTCAAAGCTAAATACGTCGGGGTTTTTTTTTCTTCTCCACAATGAGTTTGAGCTATAGCAAGCCATCCCTCCAGCACAGAAGTAGGCTTGCAGGATAAACATAGCATGCACCCTGTGTCTTCCTCAGAGATCCTAGCAGCTGTGGAACAGCCTGGAAGTGAACTCCACCCAGACATTTCTCAGAATTCTGAGCTGCGCCCAAAACTGGACAGAATGCGAGCCCTTCGGAAGGGTGGTGTAGATCAGTGTGTAACCCGGAGTGGATTGTTTTATGCGCATTTCCTTGGTTTTTGTTTTTTGCTTTTGTCCTACAAGGTTTCCTTTTTTCCCCTCTCTTTTTCTGTCCATACTGTGCCTCATGACCCACGGACCAGCGTACACGATTTTCCATAAGAGCGAGGAACATAAACATTTAAATCTGCCTAAACAAACTTCCTGAGCTTGGCACGCATGGTTTCGTCGAACGGTGGAGGCAGCGCCTCTCATTAACTCACGGGAAGGTTTAAGGGGTGTATTTTGAGAATGAAATGAGTGGGGCCAGATGGATCTTCGTGGGCCAGTGCGCCTGCCAATCAGCGGGTCAGGCCCTGGGCAGCCAGATTTATGGGACCACTTTGAAAAATTTCCGCTCATTCTTTTTGATTATAAGAGGGGAAGCGTTTACATGGACCTTTTTCCTTGAGGCAGTGGTTTGGCCGCAGCTAGTTTTTGGGCCACTCTTTCACCTAAGGGACACAATACATGCACGGTACATGTCAAACTTTGCCTTGTGTCCTGCTTATATTTCAGCAGCCTAACTTGACCTTCTCTGATGACTTTGACCTCTTAAATCCTCTTCCAGCTGACAGCAGCTCTGAGAACTATGGCCGACCAATCAGAGGCCCATTCTGCCTTCTTGTCCAACGGCGTCTTCCCCGTTCTCTGTACCGTTATGGACCACCACCAGGATGACAGAGACATCTGCCTTAACGTGACCCGGATATTTAGGTGAGAACCAAAGATTCCACGATTATCCTCAAGATAAGCTTCTGTGAATGCAGTGTGTCCGATATCTAAAGCCTTTTAAGCAGAGGCACTTAAACTTGCGAGTTATTTTCCTCAGTGCATTGAAAAGCTCGCATGAATGAAAATACTTAAACTATCAAGATTTCTGCACACATATTGTAATATCTGTGTTAAGGCATCACTATAGTTCCTTTCACTCACAACATCCCTGGCCCAACTTTCCATGTGCTTGGCACACCACTGAGAAACCTTCAGGCATCCTTTAAGAAGTTAGGATTAGTTTAAAGCTGACACCAGCTCTGTCAGCGTGCTTCTTATGAACTCACGTAGTCCACAACAGAACCCCCATCCTCAGCAACTCTCTTCCCTCCCCACTGCGCTGGATTATATCTGTCTGCCAGGTTGTTGTGGATGTGTGATAATGGATTTCATGACGTCCAGTGACCGTCTGATTGGGCTGTAACGCAGCCGTGTCCTGTAATCCTGGGATGAGTGACGGGACTGCAGGTGTGAGTGTTTGAAGTGTGTTCTGTGTCCTGTCTCCAGCAAGCTGTCCTCCTATGCCGAGTGTTGTCGTGCACTAACTAAGACGCTGCTCTGCTACCGGCTATTTTTAGACCTGTTGAGCAAACACAGCAGGAAGCAGGTGAGTCCAGCCTAAACATATGTACATTAGACACATATACCCTCACAAACTTGTACTTAAAATGTACTTAACATGACTAGAGGTGAATGAAGGTGTGTGTGTGTTTTCCAGTATGTTTAGATGCTGTTCTTTCCGAGTGTAACAAGATCATGTTATGTAAAAATCCCATATAATCTTACACTAGAATAAACATGGATCCAGGGAACTGAGAATCACACCCAACCACACACACACACACACACACACACACACAGCTTACCAACCCTCATATAGGAACATACTGTCCTTTTGACTTCCTTATTGCAAAGAACACAGTGTTCTCTCTAAGTAAAGGCAAATGTGTTTATGTTAGGACCAGCGTTGATCAAGTCAACAGAAATACATCACATTTCATATTTGTTTTCCATGTGAAAGGACTAAAGTCATTTCGGTTCAGCGCTGAAGCAATAATTTTATACTTTATTTAGGATCGAGACGTCTTGTGAAACCATATAGTTTTCAACCCTTCTCACTTCTCTCTCTAGATATTCTATGTACCCAGACAGACAAACCCCTCCCCCATCACATACACACACACACATACACACACATACACACACACACACACATACACACACACACGCCTTGTTCTTATGTCCCACCTCTATTTCTTTCCTCTTTGGGTAGGATCTGGTGGTCCGTCTCCTGTTCACATTAGGAAATCTGGCATCCAAGAGCAGTGAAGCCAGAGAGAGAGTGTATGATGAAGGGGCCATAGATATTCTCCTAGGACTGTTCCAAAGCTACAAGCAAGCAGCTGTGGCCCCTAAGAGCCCACAGGAGCCCCAGAACCCTGTGCATCAAGAGGAGGACGTCCTGGTAAAACTGATTAGGGTCCTGGCCAACCTGTCCATTCACCCCACTGTAGGCACTGCACTGGCAGCAAATATGTTGTGTGTGCAGCTCCTACTGGAGGTGATGGGTAAGAGTGATTACAGTCTCGCATACACACTCTCTCATACACAAACACATCTCGTTTACATGACACATATATCCACACACACAGACTGGCACTGAGTTTGCTTGAGCTCATGTAGATAAATGCATGTGCCCTGATATCCTGTGCCTTTTACAGCACTTCCTGGCATGTATACATACAGAGTTGCATATAGTAGCACCAATAACAAGAAACAACCAACAGTATCGTTATCATTTCCCGGAGCCTGTTTTGATAAACACATCTCTCCTGTTCTTTTTCGGATTTCTGAGAGACACAGAACAAATGTTTCTGTGGTTTCTCGGCTCAGACCAAGAGCCGCTTTCGGTCCCGTGTGGGAGTTTTTCTTTTGCAGCAGACAGGAGGGAAGATGAAGCTGCTTTGGTACAAACACCACCCTCAGCTCAGCTTTATTATGGACATGCAATTCACAGCTCCATTTCACATGTGTACAGTAACAAACCGGCCCAGTCCTTCTTGCTCGCCACCTTACACCTTCACCTTGTTTCTGAGCACTGAAGTGGCAGTGGTGGGACTGTGGGGCTGTGTGTGTTCAGCTGGTACGCGGTTGCAGATCTGTGTGCTGGGCTGACCTCCCACCATGAAATATCCAACCCAACAGCCAGAATCTGTGCATGCCAGACAAGCTGTACAAGTGCACGGCTGTTTTAATGAAGAGCTGTCGAGCAGAACACTGCGCTGAGCAGAATTAAGCCAAGTTAAGACACATGCACGTATTTTTTCCTGGTGTAAGGTGCAAAGGAGGCAGGAGCATTAAAGCAAGTTCTGTGCATGGTGTTTCATGGCCCTTTAAGGTTGACAGAATAGAGAGAAAGAGAGAGAAAGGAGATAAGAAACACAAAGAACAGAGTGACAATTCTCACACATCTGGTCTTTGTCTGGTAAATTTAAATGACTTCCTGTTTTGATGACAATAAAAAAAAGATCGAAAATGAGACGGAAAAAGAAACCGAGAGGAACAGAAATGGCGAGAAATGTTCTCCACGCCGAACAGGCCTTGTGAAAGGCATGCACACACTCGCAGGGTTATGTCAGAACTGACAGTGCAAACCGCAGGTCCACATTTGAACAAGATCCCACAGCTCTCACACCCACAGTGACATACACGCATACACGCTCAATATCAGATCTGCACAACGCTTCTGAACCCCTCCCACATCGGCCGAAGAGGACGCCTCCTGACCGAACTACATGAAATACATACGGTCATAATTTCAGCACAGTTTCAGATGTTTTGCACTAAGAATTTTGAATGCTGTAGACACACTCCTTCTTTGTCAACATTAAACTGTTTTAATGGCAATATCATCCAGTTCCCTTCTTGACCCTTGTCCCCATGTGTCTCAGAGGTTATGCCGGTGGAGGAGAAGACCGAACTGGTACTAATTGCCACAGCGGCTATAAACAACCTGTCATACTATCAGGACGAGAACTCGGCTGTCCGCGCCCAGCACGCACGCGTCTCCAAGTGTAAGAGGGCGAAAGGCCAAACCGCCTGTGTGGAAACATCCACTGTGCTTATATTTTGTGTTAATCTAACGATCGTTTTGCGTGAGAGCGTGAAGTGCCCTTCATTCTGTGTTGACTCTTTTGTGCGCTCAGTGTTGCAGAAGCTGTTGTTAAGTTCCAACATGGACGCCGTGTTGGAAGCCACACGTGTGTTTGGTAACCTCTCTCAGATCAAGCCTGTACGTCACTTTATTATCAAGAACAAAGGTGTGTTTTTCGTAGATTTTTTACACTTTCCTGCCATAAGCACAAAGCGAAGTGAAAAAGGTGGTAGGAACTCGAGAAGTGACATTTGTGTGTGGGTGTGTGCACATTGTCTGTCTCAGTGCACCAGTTTGTGGTGACTCTGCTGGACTCTAGGAACCCTGATGTATGCTTCTCAGCGTGCGGAGTTCTCATGAACCTCTCTGCAGACCCAGAGAACAGAAACATGCTGAGCCAGGAGGGAGCCATACACAAGTAAACCCCACGTTCAGAACCAGCACCCCAGGGTCGGATTTCTGTGAGCTCCGTACCCCCCCATGCCTGTTCACCAGGTCTGTTTCTCGCTGTCTATGCAGGCTGATTGACTGTCTGAGAGACTATGGACCTCTGGACTGGCAGTTGGCTGCTCTGGTGTGCCAGACCCTGTGGAACTGTACTGAGGAGGGAGAACAGCAGTATACTCAAGAGCTGCTAGAGATACTGACCATCTACTCAGGTACACACACACACACACACTGAAGGACAGAATGGTGCACTGTTGGATCTGCTGTCTCTGTATTTCTGGCCAATCCATGGACAGATTGTACAGATATTACTTCCGCACTAACAGTAATGACAAATTCAGTGAGTGTGAATATCAACAATAACTTCAGCTCTCAGTCACATAAAATTTGCACATAATCGGTCTTTAGTGCTCTATTTTCAGTCCTTACTGATTATAACATGGAAGTGGGATGTCACCAAGCACGTGAAAATGGCCTTGTGGTTGCTTGGTCCTGTTGTGTTCAGTCGACAGAATGGGAATCATTGTCTGCTCTCTTCGGTTTTGCAGACCAGGAGGCTTTACAGTGGCCCTGTAGTGACGAGATCAAAGAATACCAAGAAGCATGCTGGGAAATGGAGTTTTTGCCTGTTGCTCATAGTCTAAAGAAACGTTTACAAAACCAGTCAAATTTACTGGAAAAAAGATACAAATCAGTGACCCATCCTGATGAACCTTCCACCACATCTTAGTGTGTAGTATATACTATGTTAAGTGTAGTATGTAGTACGTTAAGTGTGATATGACGGAGTCTTCAGGGCATTTACTGACTGCACTTTAATGTTCACAATGTTTTGAGTCTGCCAACATAAATGATCAATTATTGTAAACATCAGCACAAAGAAACATGTTAACTCGTATCACACTCTTACTATGTAACATAACTGAGCAATGAGTTAGAACATGTGAAAGTCTGATCAATGTTATAAATGTAATATTACCATGCCTGAATGTAATGTTCTCCTAAAGTTTACCGATATAAAATACCTATACAAGGTAAATATATATGGCATTTTATTCTTTCCTTATCGATAAAGCAACTGACTGTGCCGTCAGTGCTGCCTGTACCATCAGATGAGTCTGCCTCGCCTCAGATAGAGTAAGAATATATAAACGGCACAAACAAGCCAAAGAAACTACAAGACCATCACCATGATCTGAAAAGCTTTATTAAAGAACCACAAATCCAGGAAAGTCCAGAAGGAACATAAGACAGTTATTAACTCATGATAGTTACATCAAACTGATGTATGGCACCAGCTCTCAACCTCGAAATCCTTTAAGCCCAACAATAACACTTCACTGCTACCATCTGTACCATTACAGCACCAAACCACAGAACTTTCCCACTGCTTGGGGTCCACAATAGTTGTGGAATCATATTTCACCACAACACAACAAGCTTTTTATTTGATATGTCAATTAAAAATCTAAGCAATATGTTAAGTAAAACGGTTTGTGGAGAAACCATGACGAAATATCCACAAAATCTGTTACGCACAGTGGGAGAAGTCCTAAATCGGCAAGGTGATTTACATTTATTCTTTGCAGGAAAGGACAGATAAAGTCTTCCATGTGCATGTTAGTTGTTACTGCATAGCAGGAGGTGAATACATACATGTGCTGCACATCCAGTGTTTTGGCGTTTCTGTGGCTGGACTGTGCCGTTACAACACGTTTTTTTCGAGTAAGTTTCCTGGTACTCTGTTGAAATTCTAACCAACACCTTGTGATTTACATGTCTGGGCTAAGTTTTCTTTTTTGCAACAATGACACAAAGACACTTGGATTGTTCAGATATGACTTGTACTGAATTTGAGTATAATCTCTGATGTGTCCATTTCAAAACTGGATGTGATTGTTTTGATGCAACCAAAATATGACAAAAAAAATCCTGCTGCAATACAATTGATACAAAGTGATTAAATATCATGTTTTTATTTTCTTTGTTGAAAGTTTTCTTATAAAAATGTCAGTAACTCAGTAACTGACATCAGTGTCTTAAAATTGATTAAAAAAACAAACAAACAAAAACAACTCATTACTTCTCAACATCATTGTCCAAAAGAAAAAGTGCCTCCTCTCTCCTTTTACCTTCTTCTTGTTTGTCTTCTACACCCGACTGTTCCAGCCACCATCAGAATGCAGTACGTGATTGGTTTTAGTAAACAAAACAAACAAAAAGACAGCAGAAATTTTACACTGCCTAAAACACATACACGTGCACACAACATTAGAAAAAAAAAGCTGCTTATTTATACTGGTTAAAGTCCTGAAAACAAGTACAAGCACTAACGTCACGACTGCCCAGTCATTCAGGAAGCCTGTTTCCAAGTGACAGGCAGCCACAAAAAGAGAAAGTTCTGCTCGTCAAGGAGCACTTAGATACTTAGAGATACCCGACAGGGAGGTATTTCATTATACTGACAACCCCAAAATAACAAAACACATAGCTTTCCAAGAGTTAAGGTGAGCATGCGGCAAGGGAAGACAGGTGAAGGGTTGGGGGGGGCCGGGTCCAGAACAACAGGAAGCACGGCACAAAAGGAAGACTCGTGTTTTTTCCTTTAAAGTAATCGCTCACTTGTTGCTTGGACAACACAAAAGTAAATTTGGGAAACTCACTAAACCCAAAATGGCTACATTAGAGCTGAAGAACATCTTGATATTTCAGAAAAGTGCCTTGATATTTTTTATGCCTGAAATACCAAAAAAAAAGACTAAGATAATTTTCGGTTATACATTTTTTTTTTTTTTTTTACAACACACACTGGTAAGCAGAGACAGAGTGGTGACTTACAGTAAACCAAAAAAGGGCTCAGATAGCTATTTGTTTTGAATCTCTCTCCCGAATGTGTGCGTGTGCACACACACACACACGCGCGCACACACACAGACACGCGCGCGCACACAGACATACACACAAAAACTGCCAGGTCACAATCTCCCCCACACATCCCACATCCTCACGTTAGCTTATAAAATGGGTAATGGTGACTTGAGGTCTGTGCCTCTCGGTTGAAGCAGCATGGACAGACAGCACGCCTGTGTTTGTCTCCTGTGCTGTTTAGGACTAGGCACACATTTATGCAGCTTGAATTAAATCCTTTTCTCTCCAGCCACCTGCACTACAAAAACGATACGAAAACAAAAGAGTAGACAGGCATGTTAGTGCGATCAGCCTGCACCGATGCTGGAGTTGTGGAAATTCTTTTCCTTTCATCTTACGAAAAAAGAAGATATGATTGGGAAGCATCTTAAATCAGATGCGTTCGAGACACTGGGAGGGGAGCACACCTCCGTAAGCTCACAGTCTCTGGCTGTCCCAGTGCAGGCGTCTGCCAACGCACCCCCTGCTGGTGGGTTTTTGGCACTGCAGGCTGAGCAACCACATTTCAGTCAGCGAATGGGTTCAGATGACTTCTCGTATCTTAGCATCTTCATCATCCTCTGCATCCAGCCTCATCAACACTCCATTAGTTTTTTGTTTTTTCCTCTTTTTTTGTTGTTTTTACTTTTATTGAAGTGTCCCATAAAAAGCAACAACAACGACATTAAAAATACAAGATTAATAATAATAATAATATTAATAATAATAATAGCACTTCATGTCATGTAGCGAGTAATGGCTCTTAGAGCATAGAGCAGTTCTGCTTGCATACGCGCTTCCATAAGAAGCAAATTAACATGGACCTGTAAGGACAAAGACAAAAAAGGGAATTAGTAACAACTCCGTTCCCTCTCAAAAAAAAAGTCTAACCAATAACCACATGTGTTTTATGTATGTATGAATTTCTCTCACCTTCTCAGAGTGCTGGAACTGCCTCCAGAAACTCTCGTACATCCTTTTGGTGATCTTCTCTGGGCTACACACCATGGTCTTTATGTATACTTTAAAACTGCAGTCCAACAGCTCGTTGATTTCCCCGTAATCGTAATCGTCATACCTGCCAAATTAATGAGACAATCGAGGACGATGTCAGCATGGCGGTCAGAAGTGGAGCGTGGACTTCTGATCAGTACTACCCCGAAGCAGTGTGGACTGACCTGATACCGAACATGCAGTGGATGTAGTTCCAGATGGCTCGGCGAAGCATGGAGGTGTCCACACCCTGGTGTGTGGCCATGGTGTTATACGTCAGGTTGTACACAATCTGGAACTTCTCATCGAGCAGCTGGCCCACGTCTGGGTACAGCCGGTTCACCAGCGAAAAGCCGTGGTCCTCCCAGCTGTAGTCCTGGCAACGGAGTGCGATACCTCGGTCAGTCGGTCGTCTTTCCACATCATTAGGCTAATCAGACCCGATTAGAGGGAAAGTTCCCCAGGCGTCCCTTCACCTTTCCTCGCTTACCTGGACCCGGAAGGTGGGCACGTGCTCTCCACGTCTGGAGAAGTCCTGGTAGCCATAGCTGGGGTCCTCGAAGTGACGAGACACATCCCGAGAAGAACCGCACTCCTCGTACTCTGTGTGTAACACGGCAACGCAATTAGGACGTCCAGACAGAGCGGGAGCCGGTCCGGCTTGGAGAGAGCAGCGTGTGCGTGTTTGCGAAGGGGGCTGGCTTACCGGCGGTGGCCACAAGCATGCTCTCCGTCTTCTCCCGCTCGAAGCGTGTGGCCATCTCCTCCTGACTGGCCTCCTCTTCATCGCGACACTCTTGCAGTTGCTTCATCCTCTCCATCAGCACTTCCACCTCACCAGACACCTCCAGCGCCTACGCAAACATACACGTGTACAGGGTTCCTGCTTCACATCGGCACCAATACAGAGGCTTCAGCCTCCTCTGCTCCTCACGGCATAAACAGCGGCTGAACTCGCAGGGAGACGGCCCTAGGCTCGGCTCCGGCTCGTGGGCTCCCTCGCCCTCACCTGCTGGTCGGCGTGCGGCTCGTCCATGGCGCCGTTACCGTTGGCGATGTCGCACACGCAGTAGCTGCTGAGGGAGGGGGGTCTGAAGGTGTGCCCCCCCTCGGCGTGGATGTCCGGGGTGATCCCGCAGCCAAAGGTGAAGGAGGCCAGCGAGTGGTAGTGCGTGAGCAGCACCATGGCGTGGATCAGCTCCGCCAAGGACCAGCTGTGTTCCTCCGCCTTCAGCAGATTCTGCGCATGCGAGACAACCCTCATCAAGACTCATTCCACCAGATCAATCAAACAGTGTTACAGATTAAATGGCATTGCCACAAACCATCTGCAGTGAGTGAGCTAGTGATTTAAATTCAGTGGTCCCTTGTAAATATTTATAGAAAAGGTTGGCGATGACATTCCCACCTGTCATTTCTTTGCTTCCACTTACAACTTAATATTCAATACGAAAACCTATATATCAGTGGCTGGAATGAAAATGAAGTAATTGACCTAGTTTATGTGAGATATCGGCTCACGTTACAGTGACCTTCACTGCACCAGTGGCTGCCACTCAGGGATTTTAAAGAACCACAGCAGCCATTAAAAACAAACAAACAAACAAACATCGCCATTGCACAACAGCTCCGAGCAAGAGAGCGGCAGCGGCTCTGCTGCAGCCGTACCTTGATGTGCGTCTTGGTGAGCAGCCACGGCCGGTGTGCCAGGACCTTGTTGAGCTCCCCCAGAGCACGCAGCTTCTCCGGGGCCCCGTCCAGGCCGTTCAGCCACTTGGAGTCACCACCCACCTGCAGGAAGTCGTTCACGTGCAGGTTGACCAGGTACGAGCACTGGTGCCTGGCGGCCGCCTGGAAATACACGGACACGGGAGCGTTCAGCCGTCGTCTCGTTCTATCAGTTATTTTCGGCGGAGGGCAGTTGCCTGGTGTGCTTTGAGAACAGCGTCTTAGTCGTTTTCCTTACCATTATGCCAATGTAATGTCTGTAGTGAAGAGACAGGGGGCCGTCCATCTGAAGCAGGTAATGCTGTGTCCTTAGGAAGCTCTCCAAATACTGGGGATGGAAGCCCATTACTAGGGAAATGTTGTCAAGGTGACCAAGGGAAAAGGCTTCCTCGAAAATGGTTCTAGCATCCACTTTGCTAACTTTAAGGATCTGGGAGGTGAAACAGATGACAAAGAAGAATTTGAAGCAGTCTCAACCTTTTAGGTCAACTTGAAAACCAGTGCTGGACAATGTTATTTCACTTTTATTTTAATTTACTGTTAATACGAAAGAAAAAGAGACAACACAGAGGAAGAAGAGAGATTAAATTTCAGTGAAGCGCAGCAGAGATGTGAGTAAGCCAACCTCTTTCTCTGGGATGAATCTACTTGGTCCGTTTCCCAGTGGTCTGGGGATTCGCACTCCAATGTCCTACAAAAGAACGAATCCCGATTATTACCAGTGCATGGCCACGCATTACCGACAAATGTGTTGGAACACTGCAAAACCAGCAACTGACATCAAGACTAAGTGTTTCTGGCAGAAAGCCTCGAACCCTTAAAACTGCATATCCTTCCTCAAGTCAAATGCGTCCCCACCCCCTCGCGCTGTCCCTTAAAAGTCTTCCAAAATCGAGATTCTGTTCAAAATATCAATAAACATTCTGATAATGTATTATAAGAGATAGATGTCCAAACAAGTCTGCGCGGCCGGAATTGAAAACAACTTACGAAACCGCACAGAGCATGATATGAACCCAAGCTTTCTCACAATGACGGTTTGGATTTAACAAAGGCTAATGGAATAGTAATGTCAGTTTTCATTAAGGCATCTAAACATCTTTAACCAAAGTCTATGTCAGCGGACCAATTCATTAAAAGGCACTTAGGAACTTCATGAACGATCGAGTCTTTATCGAGGTGTATTAACGAGACAATATGCGGGACTTGTTTGTGCTTCGCCGCACAGCTGAGTGAATGAATGACCTAGCTAGCACTGCAAAGCTATTTTTCTAGTCGAAAAAATATTAGAGCTCAAGTCTACAAACCATCTAAGGACACAGTCAACAACACGTTCTCCGACAAAAGGGGAAAAATTCGTGTTAACGACATGAAATGAAAACTGCAGTTAAGAAAAAAAAAAACACGTTAACTACGAACGTGTAAACAAGGCAACAAAGAAAACTGCACTGCAGAACCGTTGATCGCAAATAACCCAGCGTTGGGCGCTTTAACTTGACTGACAGCCTTAATTACTAAAAAAAATTACGAAAAGACGAACATATCAGCCATAATTTATCGATTATATCAGACAATTTATATTTTTCCTTACCTTTTTACTAAGTCGCTCGCAGTGTGTGCAAATTTTAAACAAGTCTGTCACTGTTAGCGAACTGTTTTTCACCGTTTCGTTATCTGCTGACGCGTGCCTCATCTTGTGCTTTTTCTGTAAATTTCCGTTACTTGTTTTTCGAAAAGCAGATCAACTGACTTGTCTTAGCTCCGTCTTTTTGTTCCTTGAGGCATTGGATCAACTTGCTTGCCAGCTGTCGGAGGTCCCGAGCAAAATACCCACTCTTCACTGGATCTCGTATGGTAAATAACATATATTCAGGGTTACTGACGTGCCGATTATCCAATCGCCTTGCGAAAACAAGCAACATTCTTCCAACCGATGACGAATGGGCGGGCTTCAAGGAGGGGCTCGTGTTAACCCAAGAGCTAGAAACGTGAGCTGGGCAACTATTTTGATATTAACATCAAACATCCTCAATCTTTTGTTCATGCCAGATGTAATTAAATCCATTTCGGTAATGTGTCAGCCATCTCTACATTGTTGCAATGCTTTCGCATACAGAAAGTTGCAATACAAGTAATCTCTTATAGTGTTATCTGAGATCTTTATCCGAGGGTTTCTTAGCTGCTGGAAATATTGCTTCACCTTCAACAGTCAGTCTGATATAAACAGTAATAAAACTAATATAAAGATTCTTCATTTACTGAGGTCACTGCACAAAGTACAGAAAAAGCTTTGAACAGTAGACTGGCCAGTTCGTTGCAAGGCAACATTTATGTTACCAACAGAAAAACAACTGAAAAACAAGCCAAGATCAATTTTTGCCTTCCCCTCTGTGATGCACTAGAATAGTCACTCCACCCTCAGATAAGATGATTGATGCTTCTGGACTACTGATTGATTGTTTTCTGGAAAGAACTGGGGGGAGACTTCTCTTGATTACATTCGCACATTGTTTGATCTCCCTTAGGAAAAAAGAAAAGCTCCTCATGTTTTCTTTGCAAAGTTGCTTTATTGCAAGTTGCATGAGTTTAGTTTAATTTTTAAAAATGTACAGACCACAAAATTAATTTCCACGTTTTTTTTGTGTGTGTGTGGGGGGGGGGGTTGCAACCGGTATGACTGAGATGATGGACAATAGCAGTGTTGGTGCATTTTGGAAAATGGAGAGTACTGAGATTATTCACCATGTTCATTGTGTCCCCCACTCACCCAAATTGGATCAAAAAAGGAGTGTGTAAACAGGCTGCAGCCAGAGTCAGCATTCAAAACTGGGGGGTGGGGTTGGGGGTGGGTTCAGTAATTCAGTCAATGTTTGCCTTCCCCACCAACCCTTTCTCTTAGCTTAAAAAAAAAAAAAAAAAAAAATCCAGACAAAATTATTGTATGCTCTCAATCCTTAGGCTTTGTTGTACCAACAGAATGTGCCACATAATTAAGCAACAACTTTCTTTGGTCCAGAATAGACAATCAAACACTATGGCTCAAGGGACAGAGCCGATGATTTCTTTCTCTTCTCAATGCAAATGACAAAAGCAATGAATGAAAACCAGTCTATAGGAACTGGAACGTAAAGCTCTGTGTTTCCAGTGATTGCGTTATTGTTCATCGCATGAAGACTTTAGCAGCTAACCGAGAAAGTCACACACGCTTAAGTAAATCAAAGCTTCTCATCTAGTTTGACTCCTAGCCTACTGTAAAACTAGAACGATCTTGTAACATTTCACTTGTAGGCTAGGAAAGGATGTCATGTAATCCGATCCCCATATATTTTACAAGGCGAAAATGTTTTTTTGTTATTGTGGTGTGACATGTTGACATTGAAATGTTTTGGTGAACAAGCTACAGACCCAAGTAATCTTGTAAAAACAAGCTTCGTTAAGTTTGGACCAAAATGCGTGCTGTAGAGGAGCAAGAGAGCATATCTACAATTTGAAGGGAAGGATCTGCGTTTGAACACGATTCTCGGCTGTTTTCGTTCTCATGCTGAACAAGCCGGAGCACTAAAACCACAGGCTGTCGGATGTTCAACAAGTGGCAGAAAAGTTGCCTGACGCAGCCCTCGTCTCAACCAGTTCCAACCTGACCTATCGCAGAGCCAGAGGAAGACAGGGAGAGGAAAAAAAAAAAAAAAAAAAAAAAAAAAAAAAAATAGAAGAGCCACAATGACAAAAGCCTAGCAAAACCAGTCAGCCAATCACAGGCCAGAACAACAGTTTCAGGGTCCAATCTTTTTTTTTGCCCTCTCACTCCCCCACTCTGGTTTTTCTAACAAGGCAAAAAAAAAGAAAGAAAGAAAGAAAGAAAGAAAGAAAGAAAGAAAGAAAGAAAGAAAGAAAGAAAGAAAAAAGGAAGTGGGACTCCAATAAGCAGTTGTATGCACAAGGCTGTACTTGGTCTCCACGGAGGAGTGATACGGTTTTATGAGGAAATGTCCTCTGCATTTTATTAGCTGCTCTCCGTGTGCTACAGAAGTACTTAGGGTTTGTCAAAAGCAGCAGGGAACTTTGGACTATATGGTGTGACAATGGCAAGAATAAAAAGAAGAGGAAGAGAGAGAGAATCGTCCCTCCGGTTGCTCACGTCAGCCGTGCTACACTTATTGTTCATGTTACCCGCGGCTCCTACTGCTCCCTCCACCCTGGACCTTTCTAAGAGACAAGAGTCCCTTCAAAGTTAACTTAAGAGTTAAGGGGGGGGGGGGGGGGGGTAAATACCATA
>JAOXYF010000005.1:3847248-3864779 GCA_028565775.1 Sternarchorhynchus goeldii
GAGAGGGGGAGGGAAGGGGGGAAGAGAAAGAGAGAGAGGGCAAGAGGGAGTCCAGGCAGAGAGAGAGAGAGAGGGAGAGAGGGAGGGAGGGTGAGTGAGAGAGTTAGGGAGAGCGAGGGGGGGTGAGAGAGAGGGTGAGAGAGAGGGAGGGAGAGGGAGAGAGGGTGAGCGAGAGAAAAGGAGGAAGTGACTGAATGTCCAACACAGCTGGCTGCACAGTGTGCAATAATCCTATCACAGCAGGGGAAAAGTTACGATACAATAATAATCAACCTCCCCTTTGACTACCATTTCATTTCTGACGCATTACTTATGTAGCAGTGGATGATATTCTTCCCCTGCATCTGATCGCCTGCCGTAAACAACTTGCAGCATGTTTGCAGTGTTAAGTAGGCCAAAGGTCACTTTCAATTTTGGAGCCCACGGTAACTCTCATCCTGGTACCCTGCTTTGACGCCCGTACGGTAAGCAAAGCAGGACAAAAAGGACATGGCGAACAAAGGACGTGGAAGGAACGTCCGGATATCCAGATAGAAGTTCGAAACGAACGACGGGGCTTCGTAGAAATACAAACTTAGATCTTTTTTGTAAATGCATTTGCCCAGCAGGTCATGCAGAGTTGAAAAGATGCATACAAACAGAAAACCTTCAATAAAATAAAATTCTCAGCCTACATATCTGCTAGAATGCCCTTCTAAACCACTCAGACAGAACAAATGTTCTTGTGTTTGTGCATGTGTGCGCGCGCGAGTGGGCACACACACACGGACTCGCCTGGACGCAGTGAAGTGAGACTCGGGGTTAATGTAAATTACGCACCAGTTTTACCTGCCGAGTTGAGCAAAATACAGCAGGTACATGAAGGCACAAACTCCTCGTTATACCAGCAAAAGGGTATATGGACCGAAAAAGAATATTCAGGACAACATATGGAACACAAAAAGGAATTTTGTGAAAACACACACACACACACACACACACACACACACACACACACACACACACACACACACACACACACACACACACACACACGGACATTCAATGTTCAATCAAGCACTTGAAAAAAACAGGAGAATTGCACTGCTATTCCTGTTATAAATGTGACCTCAACAAATATTGCTTTCCTGCATCATGTGAAAGGTGAAGAGGGGCTTAGGGGAGTGTCCTGTGTGCATGGACTGGAGTGACATCACCCGACTGCACAACCATAATTGCGTAGCACAACCATTTCCCCTGAATACACTAAAGGGGAAGGTGCATCATAGATTCCTGTGCTCTTTCACCTATTAAGTTTAAAATGTATAATGGCATAACCATTCCAGTCTTGGACAGTCTACTCTGTGTTATACATGCAGCTCCTGTCCAGTGCTTGGCAAAGCTTAGGGTAGGCATAGCTCCTCTTTGACCCCAAGGGGTTCAAATCATGTGACTCTGAACACAGTGCACCATGGGTGACGACCCCTTTCAGCTTAGACAGTGCTATTCTGAACTTACACCCACATACACAGCTACACACAGACAAACGCCTTTAATCCCTGTGGTTAGATGTTGTCTCAGCTGGGCCACTTTGAACTGCTTAAGTTATACAAAATTACAACACACAATGCAAACCTGGACCCTAATAAATTTAACAGTATTCCTGCTATTTACCACATAAGCAGAGGGGAAACCACGAACATAAAAAGGTCTATGCTGAGTACGTAAATAAACTGCCTGGTGTCACGGAAAGTTCCCTGGTGAAATTATCCGGACTCTCAAATATTTGTTTAAATCACCATCCACAGTGGATGGTCACCTCCTGGTGTATTGGAGGAGGCAGGGTGATTACCATGTCCTGAGGACAGAGCTCAACACAGGCAACTCGCCATGGCATATAAACGGCAGATGGGGACCGAACCATTCATCACAGCCTCTTGGTTTCATCACATGTCTCCCCATGACAGATGCTTTCAGATGCAAGGAGAAGTTCATCAGCTTTCACAAATGAAACATGTGGCCATACGAAGGGATTATAAATGCCTAAAAATAACTGCATAAAACACACAGATGTGCACGTGAGTGATGGTGGTTGGATGTGCACTTATGAGCTTTCAGACCATGTTTATCAGGATTTTTTTTTTACATGAGCATTGTTCCCCTCAGCACCCTTATGTCACTATCAAACCAAATGCAGTCCTCCCTAATTTCATTAGCTATTTTCAAACTTTCCTCTTAATCTCACCTGGACACTCCGAAGCAACCAAACGCATTTCTCCCTGACGTCGTCGTAAGGACACCTTTTGGAAAACATCAGAACGCGAGCCAGAATGTCGTTTAGGTCGCTCGCTGCACCAGGAGCAGTAGTGGCGGACGGGCTCTTCGGCACTGGACCTATACTCTCCACTCTTCTCATCACCTCCTGGTGAAGACTCTCCATCGCGGCGTCTCTGGAACGAGCGTCGCGACTCGCCAACGCTTCCCACGTTGCTGCACCTCTGACGTCCATCGTCGTGGTATGTATGAGCTTCAGTTCTGATGGGCTGCGCCAATACAAACGAAAAAGGTTTGACCTACTTGTTCTCCTAGCAATATGCACTGAATAACATAAAACAAATCTGCAATATATAAAATAATTATATCACTCAAATACAAAAACATTTATTAACAGCCTAACGTTATGTACCACTTCTTGTGTAGCTACATTTTAATAGCAAATCTTTTATTAGCCAACTCTTAAATATTTTAATAATATCCAGATTAATACTTAATGACTTCAGTAAAAGACACAATTTAAATGTGTCCCTTTGCATGAAATCTCTTTCTGGTTTCCGAACGGTAGGTTAACTATAAACAAGCAAAGCACTAGCAACCAGACGAAACAACGGGAACATAAGACAGGTACATTTTTAGATGTACAACTGACTAGCTTAGCTAACTAGCTAGAACTCGCTAACTGTTGGGGAAAAATACAGCTACCAATGAATAACGTTTTGAACTACTAAGTTGTTAGCCAGGGCTGTTTCATTCAGCAACCTTATTTTGCCCAAAAGCGATTTAAAAAATGCGGTTTTATTAAGAGGTAAGGGTCACGAGATTATATTAATGAGATATGTTGCAGGGCTACACATGTCAAATACAAATACCTACCAAATTTACATTCTTTCTTGTTGTTTCTTATCCCGTTGGACGCCTCTACTGCGCTCCAGTCCCGAACAGCAGCATTCAGGAGGAGTGTCTTCTAGGACGATGTCAGTATTAATATGACAGACAAGGACGGCCACGAATAGAATTACAGATAAACACGGATAGGCGGAAACGACAGCTGAGTAAACCAATCCGCATGATTTTAAGGCGTTTCTGGGAGCGCTGTATGTTGATTTTGGGGGGTTGTAGTTTAAAACATTTGGATCCATACACCACTGGATGCAGCTTTAGAAAACATTGAACCTCAACTACCGACGACCAAAGTGGCTGCGGATACTTCAAGAGCCCCGCCACCACTTGTTTATCACAAAACCCTACACCTAATTTATGTAAATCATGTACGACCATATCCTTTTCACTAAGGAAAACTAAACTAATTTCTTATTAGATAGTTGGGTATTAATTTGCAACAATTTGAAATGAATACATTTGCATTTTCGGATATTCATTGGTTTGTATAATTTAAAATGAATGCATTATGAAGTGGGTAGATAATTTGTCATTGTGAGACTAGTTCCAAAATACTGATTATAATTATTTTATTTTAAAAACAATTATATGGTTAACACATTAATATTATATTCATCACATCTTTATTAGTCTATAGAAGCTGCCACTCTTTAAGGATGTCTAAATTCAGCAGACCTATACTATTTCTGTGTGAAACTGGTGGGGACCTTCTCTGTCCCATGATGTATCTGGGATTATTTGATATTGGAGAAGTGGCAAACTCATTTATAAAACACATTCCTCTTTCCATAAATAGATGGCTCAGTGGCTAGTAGATGTAGAAATTATGAATCACTTCAAAGATCTGAATTGTCTCTGATTTGCAGGAGTCATATCACTTGGTATGTGTCTTGTTCATTTCCCCTTCAGGTTATGTTTTGTTTTTGTTTAGTTTTTTAATTTTATTTGTAGTTTTTTTTATTTGTGTGTATATGTGTGTGTGTGTGCACATACAGACAGCTCGTTCATCTGAGCATATCACTTACTCCAGTCCAGTCCACATATCTTGGTACATGGTGAGAAAGGCACCGTGTTTCTGCAAGGTTTCAACCTGAGCAGTATTTTTTACTTTCTTAACAAAGTTGAATTTGGGACAGGGACGATCTTGCCAGGCTTCACACCAGAACTCTTGTACTCTTCACATGTTGACAATGAAAATGCCTCATTTGTGTGCAGATTGCAACAACAGAACTGGGCAGGACTATCTGTCTTTACCCTTTCCCAGGATAACAACAGCTAAGTAGATTTATCATAAACAGCCCTGGGGTTTGGCCAAGTCACTCTTAGAGCAGGATCGGTGCCAACATCACCGCCATCTTTAATGTTATGAGTAAACAAAAGCAAACCCTTGACTGGCCTTTCCAATAAATCAGGGACACACAAGTAGTGTTCTGTCACTGTTCACCAGTTTGATTATGGCAATGCATTCATGTCTTTACTGTCAATGCACAAGCAGTAACTTAACGAAATTATCATAAGTTAGAGAACAAAGAGAACATAATTAGCGCAAACTAATTTCATATACCCACAATATGTTACCAATGTTGTCAACTTATATTTGGAGGGCATTTAGGTGTATTTAAAGGTATATGGTAACTACTTTTACTAATCCTTCCTTTGGAAGTATCAATGTTTCGCGGCAAAGACTAATGTAAACTGAGTTCCACTGTTTGTTTGTCTAAGCCGAGTAAAGGCACGTCTGCAAGCAAAGACTGCGACATATTTAACTTGCTTTGCCTATATCACTTGTACAACATTTGGCGCCCCCTAGTGGACACGCGGACATTTCCATATCGCTGCTTAAAAAATAATGTAGGCCCCCATAAGATGTTATGATAAAGGATGCGAGAGGTTTATTCGTGCAGTGAAAAGTTTACTTGTACATCTTTGCATATCGCGTTGTGAAATAGAGAAAGGCTTATGCCATTTTCGTTTATTCTAAAAACTATTCGAGAAAAATATATTTGGTGAAAATAATTTTTCTTCTTTACAACGCCCGCATCCAAATAATTAAACATGAACATTATTAAATGTGCACGTACTACATTATTACATTTGAATGCAAATGCAACACCTCTGTTAATTATTTGTGATGTGACCAAATTTAACAACTCGTTGGTAAAACACACGCCTCTCTTTAAGCAAAACTACATTACATGCGCTCCTAGCTATGAGAGAGAAACGGTGCACCTTGCAAGCGGATTTGATGAGCCATTGGCGGTAAAAGAGGAGGGAAATTTAAACTGTAGGAATTGACGCAGTCAGCGACAACTGTTAGCTTGTGATGGATATATAACACACAGACGTCCTGATCAGCGCGATGTAGCTGGTTAACCGGGTAGTTACCTTAACTAGTTAACGTGCAGTCTTTGGTCGAGTCCACATTTAACTGACAATGGAGCGGTTGCGAGATTTGGTGAGTATGACACCCGTGGGTTTAAAGCAAAGTTTCCTGTGTATTATCAGTAATATGTTAGCTAGCCAACAGTCCTTGTGGGGAAAACACGTCCGCTAACTCACTAAGCAAGCTAGTTTACCGAGCCGTCTAGCTAGTTTGGTAAAGCGGCAGATATAGTTAAACTATCTTGGCTAGCTAAATAACTAGTCCGTCCGTTGTAGTTGGTCATTGCGAAACATGATAGTCAGCTAGGTTAGTTTTCTCCCACATTTATTTATTTTTTTTGACCTTGTCGGCTATGCTAGATAGCTAATTCTGTTCGCTAGCGTACTTTATGCGAGTACTTTTAGTTGTTTTTGTGTATATATACAATTGCTTATAACGTTTAATTTACAGGCAGGTGGCTAGCTAGCTAGTCAAGTGACATACATTTATTTATTTAGCACTTTTTACAACACAAGTTGTGGGTGGTGAAGTAGCTTTACTAATGTATGGATACAGATGCCTACTGAGCAAGCCAGAGGTAACGGTGGCAAAGACACGCCTGCCTTGGCTGAACTGAGGAAGAAACCGTGAGAGGACCAAGACTTAAGAAGGAACGCATTCGGCTAATATTTAATCCATGCTTTATTACATTATGTTTACACTTTGGATGTTTGAGTGGGATGTTGGAGTCGATGGATGCTGGATGGATAAGGCAGCATCGGTTCATTGCTGGCAGCATCGGTTCATCGCTGGCAGCATCGGTTCATCGCTGGCAGCATCGGTTCATCGCTGGCAGCATCGGTTCATTGCTGGCAGCATCGGTTCATTGTCTGGCATCGTGTGAGATGTGTTGTAACCGATAACCAGGTCTAGTCCAGTGTTGGCATCATAACCACAGTAATATGCAAGTGAAGGAGAAAGATGTCATTAGATCTGTAAATATGAGCGACGCGCGACATGGACACGTTCAGCAGATGTGCCAGTGGTCAGCATGCAGCTCCAACAGGTTTATCTGTGTCAGCGGATCTAAAGTGGAGGTCCAGAAGGAGACCACAGTCCTGAGTTGGTGTTCCACCAACACCATCACCACCAACCCAACAGAACACATTAAATGGCTGGATGACAATGACATCACCTCAGATTACCACAAAACTCTATGACTGGGGACCCCAGGCTCTATATCTTTGGCCTGGATTTAAAAATTCAGACTGAGCCCTGAATTAAAGCCAACCGGCTGCTCGATAACTGAGGTGTTGATATGCAAAGGCTTTCTCCCCCAGTTGTAATTTGACTAATTCTGTAGGAACTAAGCGAAACCCTGCATTTTGAGAGCACAGTAGGCGACGTGGGTTATAATATACATTAACCAGACAGAAATTGCTTGAAGCTGGACCTGTAGCTTGGTCTTGGTCTGAATTACATAGCTAGCTATGTTGCTTGATGTATCACTAATTAATTTGTAGAGGTAATGTAGAACTTTTAGCTCACATTACTGAAGATGGAATAACGGGTATATTTTACACCATATTACCTCCTAAGGCAAAGGAAATTCATTGACCTCTTTAATGATGTTTATCCCTCAAGATAATTCTTATGTACAGTATTCAATAAAGGCAAGAATGACTGTGTACTTTGTGGAAGTTCTGTTGAAATTTTTTTTTGGTACCTTTAGTAAAATATTTAGGAATAATTCTCATTTCTGGTTCTGTTCTAATGATGTGAAACGTGAAAGTTTGCATTGTGTAAACGTTAAATTTGGAGTAACCAAAGAAAAGTGTAACCATCATTTTATGCTTTAATGTTATAAATTTGTCTAAATATTTTTATGCACAAGTGTAAATTCGTGAAACACTCCCTGTATATATAACATTGTTAGAACTGGTGAAATCTAAAAATGCTCATCAGCTTTGTAGTAATCTAGTAATCTTGAGATTTCTTTTCTTTTCAGAGTTTGTGTCTGGATTCCCCTTCCAAACACAGCTACGTTGGAAGTTATCACATGCCTCCAGACATGTTGCCCCATAAGCTGCGTGCCACTGCAGTGCCGCTCCGTCAGGACGAAGCTGTTACGAGCTGGAAGGAGACGAACTCGCAGGTGTGCGGAACAGCAGCCGATGCTGGGAGCAGAGGTGCGTGAAGCCCGTGATCTGGAACTGCCGTGCAAACACACTTAACCAGGGTGTTTGTGCATCTTGCACTTCTTTTGCTTTTCTTGTCCATGTGCAAACGAACTTCTGTTTTTGCTGTGTCGTCGTTTTCTGCCCTGTTCCCTTAGTCTTCCCTCAAAGACATGCTGGTTGGTCCTTGGTTGGTCTAATGATAAAAAAGGTTATTTGGGGATTACTGCGGAAATCGGACGTGCAAACTAACTCACTGTTTACACTGCCAAGTTCAACAGTTTTCCATGATGGATGTATTAATTATCAACCATTCACCTGGACTGCCAAGCTTATGTCTTTGAATTTTATGGCCAAGACACCAGACCCTAGTTGTCTGTGTTATGGTTTTAAAAAGGTTTAAAACACTGACCGTACTGCAGTTTAATTATGTAAAACTCCCCAGGCTTCATGCTCCCTTAATGCTTCCTACAGCCATGTACAGGTGTTATTTATTTATCTTTACAGCTATTTTATTTTGAGGTGGAAGGTATCTACATTTTGACTGGTGCAATACACAGAAACCCACATTCATAAAGCCCTTGGTGACCCACCTTATCATAAGTGTTACACACTGTTTTATTTTTAATTTCACAGCCAGATTATGAGAGATTATTTTGTAAAGCCACGCCCCTGAAATCCTTGTGTGCATGCATGCATAACAGCAGTGATGGTGGCACTGAAGACCCTGCAGGAGAAGATAAGGCGCTTGGAGCTGGAGCGCGTACAGGCAGAGAGCGACGCAGACCGCTTCTCCCAGATCGCCCGCCGCTACACCAGCTCCACCAGCTCCACTGCCCAGAGGGAACCACAGCCCCCCAACCAAGATGGCAAGTCCTCACCCAGGAAAGGTGACTGAATCCCCATATTGAGTAGATGAGCTTCAAGTAGCCTCAATCTCTTACCTACGCGTTTTGTTTTGGTTTTTTTTTTGTTTTTCTTCTTCCTCTGTTGGCTTTTGAAGAACTTGTGTGTCAGTTGCACACGACAGAAGCTCGCTGCTCACTGCTGGAAAAACAGCTGGACTACATGAGGAAGATGGTGGAGAGTGCAGAGAGAGAGAAAATCACTTCAGTAGGCAAAGAGGTGCGTGTGGAGAGAGGGGCATACACTGATGAAGAGGGCAAAAGTATGTCAAAACGGTGAATAAAGCTTGGCTTGAATCAATCTGCGAATTAAAACGTTGTTCATGTTTGTTTTTGCCTAAAATATTGAGGCAGATGATGAATCTTTATCAGGAACAAAACCTTGGACTCGCACTGGCTCTCAAGATCTGAGAGAATAGTCTTAACTGGTTATCAGTAAATGACAGTAATGTCTCTCTCTTTTTTTTTGGAGGGTTTTTATAGTGTTCTCTCTCCACCCCTGTGCAGCAGCGCGAGGGAACACGCAGCAGTCCAGGAATCCACGCTCAGCTGCAGAAACTGGACAGGCTGGAGCAGGAATGTCTTAAACTTACCAGCACACAGTCCATGGCAGAGGTATGGGGACACGACCAGCGTACGCCGGAACGCTCCGCTTCAGTACAACCTCGCTTCATCCCTCACTGCTCTACGTCTATAGACACATTGTTGGCACAAATTGCTGAGAAAAAGGCATTAATTATCGTAGTGAGCAGACCGTGGATTACTATACAGTCCTGGGACAAGTGTAAACAAAATGGCTTGTCATCTGTAAATGTTGTATTGAGAGAAGCACCTGGATACCCATATGAATGTGGAAGATAAGATGTCTCTGTCTGTGTACAATATGGTGGAGGTGGTTCTCACTGCTTAGGCCCTGGAACAACACCACCGTGAGAGCAGTCCAAACAGACAGTCTGATTTGGATTTAGTGTGTTGGATGGTGAGCTGTATAAGTGATCTGGTTGTCTGTTCTGTCAGAGGAAGATTGAGCTTTTAGAGCAGAAGCTGCTCGAAGAGGAGCACAAACGCAAACTAGTGCAGGAGAAGGCTGAGGAGGTATGGCTCAACACCCTTATATCTGGGCACACTGTGTGTGTTTGTTTGTGTGTGTGTGTGTTTCACATCTGTACTTTTTGCTTGCAGTTACAGAGAGAGCTCGAGGCCAACCTGCTCACCATGTCAGCTGCTGAGGTCAAACCCAAGAAGAAGAAGAGTAAAGACAAGGCCTTGAGTAAGGTAACTACTTCTGTGCGCTTTTTTTGGTACTATACCAAGCTCACCACAAGGTGGCAGTGTATGCAAACAATTTTGATGAGAGGTTGTTTGGCTCACTATTTTGAAAATTCAAAATTTGGTCAGAACCTTCAACAAATGTTCTGTGATTTTCAGAAATCGCTGAGGACGGAGGTGCCAGTTTCTCAATGTATTCCTAAAGCCAAGCGCATGCCATTTGTCACCGGAACAGTGGGTATCAATCCAGACATGAGTATAGCCTCTCTCTCTCTCTTTCTTTCTTTCTTTCTTTCTTTCTTTCTCTCTCTAAAGAGAAAAACTGAGATGTTAAACTCTATTTAATTTCTTCCTGTCAGTCGACAAGCCCCAGTCACTCTGTAAGCGGCACTGTCCAGAGCGTCCTGCACCTGCTGAAGACCAGGCAGCCCCGGCTATGCGAGAGGCAGCGCTCCAAGCACACGTCTGGCAACGAGGGCCCGCAAGCTCCTGGCCGAGCGCCCGCCCCTCCCAGCCCTGGGGCCACGGCTCTTGGCAGCCTGTCCGAGCTGCTGCTGGCCCTCCAGGACGAGCTGGGCCACATGAGCTTGTGGGTGACTATGGAGAGACGTGGTGACGTTTAACTGCCACTGGTTAATGTGGCAGTGGCCTGAATGTGTGTGTGCCATTATGGACTTGTTTGCATGTTATTGTTTCTTGAGATTTAAAAAAACAAAACAAAACATAATTGTGACCAAGTTGTTAGTTAGCTTAAGGAAAACTTTGTCTTGGTAAATGAGTTAATAAGTAAGTGTAAGTGCTCACATATATGATTAAGTTCTATTTGTGTATATATAGGGCATAAATTAGTGTTGGCATGAGGTAGTGGGATTGATTTGATGACCTGTATGCGCGCGTTGCAGCGAGCATCAGGAGCTGGTCAGGCAGATAGATGAGACGGATGACCACAAGCTCAGGGAAGACCTGGAGAGGGAGCTGGACTGCTTGGTCAGGAAGATGGAGGAGAAAGCTGGGCAAATCTCCAAGCTCCGCAAGCACCAGCAAACAGTGCGTGTGTGTTTTAACCTCTGCTTCATAACCACTTAACCTGGAGACATAATGTGACTTCACTGTATAATTACAATTTATGACTGTACCTTGAAATATAAGGAAACCCATCGGTGAACTTGTGACTTAAAACCAAATGCTCCATGCTGTGCTGCCAAGTACTCATTTACATTTGTAGCATCTGGTAGACGCCCCTGTCCAGAGCAACTTATAGTCTTTATAGTCTCTCAAAAACATGTCCTCATGCTAGCAAATAAGTGTATAATGCAAATAAATAAATATAGCAAATAAATGTATATATTTAATAATATAATAATAATAATATATATTGCATTAACAATTAAGAGCAACTCTGTATTGCTGGTGATGTGCGTGCTCGCTCGCTCGCTCTGTTGTGTCCAGGTCCAGAAGCTCTCCCCGTGTAGCCCTGGGCAGAAGCAGAGACTCAGGCAGGCAGCTCGCGTGGACGGCCGGGGCGTGAGCGGTGTCCAAGCCCTGCCCACCTCCCCGGTCAAAGCTCCGCCTTCCGGCGCTCGCCAGCAGCGCACCACCAGCCAGAACCGCCTGCAGATCCTCCGACACACCCAGAGACTACGCTCCAGCCTCCGCCAGCAGGACATCAGCTGGGAAACGTAGGCCCCTTAATCACCCCCCGGTGCACGTCAACCCTTAGAGTAAGGGAGTGAAGAAGGGAAGAGCACGGACCCAGCAGAGGCACGTTGAAATGGGACATGGCCGTTACTGAACTGTGGGTCAGAAAACCCTCAGAGAATGTGTAGTATGTTTGTGGTGTGATGTGAATCCAGCAGGGCCGAAGCTCTGACAAGAAGCACATTATTGACTTTGGCTAAATTGTTTCAGTGGCTTGGTCACTGAAGTAATAGATACACATTACCTTCTTGAATGGGGCCTTGTTTTTCTTTTTGTGTGTGTGTGTGCTCATGTCATTGGTGGTGTTGGATTTTTAATTTTAACTTTTTAAAGTGTATAAATACTAAAGTGTTTTTAATAAAATATTGTCCTGGAGATTTCTCATTCTTCACTTCGACTTGTTCTACACTGTTAATATTTTATGATATGGGAGTGGTATTTCCACTCCTACGTACAGAAAACACACAGTATTTACGCGTTTCTCATCTACACTCAGATCCATATAAACTTGAAATGTCAAAATTACTCCGGTGTTAAAATGTGCTGAAACTATGACGATCGAGGTCTGCACTTGGCTAAGTTAGTCACTTAAGGCCCCAATGACGAATACAGATAAGATTTTTATGTTAAGTAATTGCTAAATGTACATTATTTTTTAAAAGCTTGTGCTAATGTGGAAAACGTTGGGTTGTCTTATTGCAGTAGCACCCCTGATCGTAGTTGGAATGGTCTGTTCCGTGTTTTACGACGCTAAAGCGTGGTTAGTGTCGAGAGAGGAAACAGATTAAAAAAAAAACCAAGATTGGAGGTGAAAAGTCGAAAAAGATCAACTGCAGTTATAAGTCGTATTTTTCATTCAAAACGGAGCGCCGCCACAGAGGCTCCGCACTGTACATAACGTTAGCACTAATGTTCGAGTTAGTAATGGATATGCCGACTCTTTAGGGAGTCCTATCAAACGCCTCAGGTTTGATGAGCGCTGCCTCTTTCGGCTTCAGAATGTGTTTTCATTTACTTGCAGTGTAGTTTTTCAGTCTTACAGCCCAGTTAATTCAAATGTGATTTAAGCGTTTGCAAAATTTGAATCTAAATCTGAAGTTAGGTAGAGATGTGAGCCCCCAAATCACTAAATTGCCATTGAGTATCACAGTGAAAACAACAATCCTTGCAAGGAAAAAGAGAGAGAGAGAGTGAGTGAGTGAGCGTGTGTGGTAGTGATACGGCGTATTCTTTCCTTTGGAAACCGCCCCAGTGCTGTTGAAGAAACCAGGTAAACTGAATATATAACCGCAGGTTTATGTTCACTAGCATCACCTTGAACTATAAATGATCACATTTACAGGTATCACATGAAAGCACCATAACATCATTTGTTGTAATGTGAATTTTTTCAAGAGGTGGAAAAGCAGAACAAATTACTCGGATTAAACCAATCAGATTATTGTTTTTGGTTAAAAGGCCAGATCATAGCTAGGAATCTTCTAGTCTTTGTTAGTGATTCGACAATTCAACATTTATTTTAGCACAGCGAGACGTACACTCTGAGGGGGAGGGGAGGAGGGGTTCCATCCTCCAATATGACCTGCACTTGTTTGTACTCCAACAACCAGTAATATTCTAGAACCAATGGCTCTCTGCAAAGGTGAACTGGGCTTTGTCCAAGCAGAAATATTGGATTAAGTTGTGACTCTGGATAAATGTAATTACTATTACATAAAGCTACTGCTAGTGGGAGTCTGCATTAACAAGATGTCAGAGGTACATCTTATTAGTCAATTATGTGGAATTTGCCTTCAGTGAGTTTGCATTCACTCTTGTTCTGTAATAGGTTTGATATAGTGCATGAATTCAGTGTGTGTGTGTGTGTACGTACGTGTAGATAACCACTGCTATTTGAAGAATCAAAACTAAGAGCTGTCCTGTCTAGCAACCCTGGCCATCTGTTGTTGTTAAACATCTGCTGTTAAACAGCTAATTTTCAGACAGCACAATGGCAGTCTCCATCTTCCTCTCTCACATCCTGTCCAAAAAGGAGTCAACCATTTTCTGCTGGGTCAACAGGAATAAAAGTTGCCCTCGGGGTAAGAATACATCCTGCTAGCCAAACCAGAGTGGACGGTGAGAACACTGGGCTTCATGGCTCAAAATGATCGCAGAAAACAAAACCAAGAGTGGATTATTTCTTAATGGGTGATTGTGGGAATAATGAGAATGAACAGAGAGGTCCAGGATAATGGGAAAGAAAATACAGAAAACAATCAGGGTGTTGGGACAGGGACGAAAAAGACGTTACTTAGAGCTTAGAGCCATGATCAGAAGGGAGACAATGAGGATGGACCCATTGTTACCATTATCATAATTTTAGTGGCGTAGCACAAAATTCAGGCTCCCTTTGATGGCCCTTTTATTATTATAAATTATTTATATTTTATTATTCTATTGTTCTTATTCTTAGATCTTCTCATTTCTGATCCCCCCCTCAACTCAAGCCACCCGACTCCTCCTCTTCACCAGTACGAGTTCTCATTTTTAAAGGTGTCGGTTGGACCCAAGGTTGCAAAATGTTCAACCAGCCCTAAACCAACACAAAGTGAAATATAAATCATAAGACTCACCCATACGTCAATCATTACTTCTGTGCAGAGCGGATGTGGGTGGTGCGTAAAAAACATGCCAAATGTCACCTGACCAATAAATCAACATCTAAGGTTATCATGAGATCAGAGTGGTAAGGGAATCTCATCCAGTGCTGCCACTAGAGGCCTAAGAAATACAATGGTATAAGAGAACTGCCAAATCAATTCCATCCATGCCTTTTCCGGTCTCCGTTGATCATTTTCCTCTCTGGATGCCACAGATCTGAAATTGTTGAACCATATCTGCATTCATTATATGCAGAGAAAGAAAAACACAAAAAAAGTAGTTCATTTTACAATTCACTTTTTTAATTAATTATTGATTCGAACATCTTCAATTTAATTGCAACTGCAAAAAACTAATAAGGAAAGAAAGGGAAAAGTTCCACAACAACAAAAACAAAAAGACTTCAAAGAAAATAAAAGCATTGTATCAACAGAGCTGAAACCATTTTAAAGGCAGACTTCACGGCAACGTAAAAGAACAGCAGGTGGACGGGCAGGTGAGGGCACATGTGCTGGCTCTTACACCAACCGCACCCGGGCAACATTTAACACATCTAAACCAGTCCGAGGTCAACAATGATTCACATCCACACTGTTGGTGAACAACAAGGCCAAGAAAGAATACAAAGACAAAAGCTGAATAAGGGAGTTCGCAGTGAGGTGTTACACAACCCAATCTAGGGCGGACAATGGTGTAAACTAACGGCTATATTGTTACCAGCTCTGGATTTCTATGTGCTGGCGCCGAGGTCAGCTTTCAATGCAAAGTCCCTTTAAGAGTTAATTGGCGTTTTAAAGACGAGAAGGATGTCATTTAACCTCCCATGTAATTAAGGCACTTTGCCGTTGAGATGCGCGACCCAGAATGAGTAACTACAGCTCGGTGGGGTGGGGGGGTTGATGTGTTTCATGGCTGTTTCTATGGCGATGTTGTTGCAGTGTGTGTCCAATCCAAACAATGGCATCCCACATAGAGCTATACTGAGAGACATGCTGAGAAGAAGAATGCCACAGGAGAGAATGGCCACTCACATGAACCGAGGGCAGGGGCAAGGGGAGCAAGAGGCTGACAGAGAGTGATAGAGAGAGAGATGGAGAGAGAGAGTGATGGGGGGGGAGAGAGAGAGAGAGAGAGAGAGACAGAGAGAGAGGCACTCCTAAGTGGTTGTCTGTGGGTGCCATTCTATATTCCCTTCCATTCGAGCTCCAGACTGGGTCACAACACAACGGGATCTTTGGACGTAGCCGAACGCTGTTCACACAATAGTGGGACTGGACTTGCTCTGTTTCTATCGATAAGGGAAAAAAAAAAAATACTCAAAATCAAACAATTTTATGGCTAAAGCTGTGCAGATTTGACTTGCACCACCACGTCTCAAACAAACAAAAATAAACAAGCATGCTTCTTATTCAGGAAATGGCAAGCAGTAGATTTGGTCGTGCGTGTGTTGACATTAAATGTGACCACCCATTCAAATGCAAGGCAAAAACGGTTGGGTTTTGCTGTCCCTACATCATGCTGGAGTAGACGGCGTTGGTGTAAAAGCGGTTCAGAGGACGCACCACTGGTTTGGCGGAAGGCGTGGTCTCAACAGCGTGAGGCTTAAATCAAACAAAGAATAATGGTAATAATTAAGAAGCCAAGCAAAGTCAGTGAAAAAAACCCCACAGAGAGGATACCTCGCAAAAGCTTACAAAAAAAATTAAAATAAAAACCTAAGTAAAGAGAAAAATAATAACTGACCAGGGGAATTTAGGGAATTCAAAACTACCATCACTGTATTATTCCCAGCACTAACTGGATTCACTTCAGGAATTTCAAGCCTTCATTTGTGTCCCTTCGACGCTCTCGTCAGCTGTACGAGCTTCTGGCGGCCAGATGAACGTCAGAGTCTCACATAGACAACACGAACTGCCACACTTCAGATGAGGAATTTAGAATGGTCAGTCTCCATTCCTGTCCTATCCCAGAGAGCACATTCCCCCCCCACCCCCAACATGGCTTTGGGAATAACTACACACAAGCAGTTCAAGTACAGGATGCTAGGGTTAGGGTTTGGGGACCGTCAAACACAGCTGCTGTTGACGGAGTCCTTATAGAGGTGCTTAGCTTGTCCGCTTCTCTGCCTAAACCCTTCAAAACAATACCAGGATATGAGTGACCTCTGACCCAAGCAGGCTCTTACCTCCCCTCGACCCAAGTGAGCAACAAAGGTGCCACATACCAGCAAGGTCCGACTATTCCTTCTTCCCATGTGGAAAAGCGAAGGGGGACAAAAACAAACAAACAAACAAACAAACAAAACCTCCCAAGAACATGCAGCCCTACAAGTGGAGGTTATTTTAGTGATTTTAGTACCATGCGGTTCTCTCATGACATCGCAAATGCAGCTGAAGCTCACCTACTTTCATTCGGTCATTAATTACGACGAACAACTCTGTGAAGTCCAGCGCAGGGCAGACAGAAGCTCCAGCTTGTCCATTCAGTAGACAAGTGAGAGGCAAGCTAAAGAGGCAAGGCTTTCAGGGTGACTCTATAAACCAGAGCATGGGCCATGTCTAACTACTGGAATTCATTATTTATCCATACACTCTTTATAATATAGCAATCAGTCCAGCTGGCAAAATCTATAAATCAACATCATGATTCTATCGAGCATGTGCTCGCGTACAAACCCACTCCAGCAGGGGGTGGCAAAGCGCACAGGCGCTTTTAAGGCGCAGAGGGAATAGAGGGATGAGGAGCATCGCTAACCCCAACAAGCTGGACGAGCCCCAGCCAACATCTAACTGCATAGGCACTTCGACACACAACACCACCATCTCTAGAGGCCTGTTCAGTCGACCCCCAAGCCCAACACTTCCAACTCCTGATACCCTCTCCCTGCGTCAGCATTGGGTTTCGGCTAGTGAGTTTACAATGCATCACCTAGGCAACAAGCATCAGACCACACTCATATCAGCTATATCACACAAGTTATTAGAGAAGTGCTGAGCTAGGCACCATCATTTATTGCAAGTAGGTCACGCTCTTTGTTTTGAGCAGAAAAGAAAGAGAAAATCAGCAAAAAAACAAAACAAAAAACCCCCTAAAAGTGATCTTTTGCTGATTTTGATGCATCTATGGCTTCGGGGAAGCTCAGTCTGAGTGGATGAAGCGCGGTGTTATGGCTGGGCGGAACTGCTAGTGGCCCCTGGGTTGAGGGGGTGTGGCCAGAGAGGGTTGCAGGTCCACGCTGAGCAACAGGGGAAAATAAAACTAAGAAAAGCACACCATGGGGGGAAAGGGTTGTGGCACTGGTCTTGGGAGGGGGAGGGTAGG
>JAOXYF010000005.1:3868746-3881193 GCA_028565775.1 Sternarchorhynchus goeldii
GGGGGGGGGGGGGGGGGGGGGGGGGCATGGCCTGTTCAGCCAGCATTATGTGCCTATGTGCAGCTGGGTGGGTCTGCTGAAATGGATACTGAAACAGAGTGGTGTGCTGGCAGGCCCATCCAGAGGCCCAGTAAAATCTGACTCAATAAAAAAAAAAAAATTAACTCACAACGCAGCTTCTTACATGCATCGGCGTCATACAGGTTAATGGTTAGAAAAATGTATAATAACACAAAGGTGCACAATAACTGCCAAATGACTTGACTAACAGAAGGGGAAGTTGGGTTGGCCTCTGTCCAATGTCTTACCAGCCACCTTTTAAAGCAACAAGCAAATATAAGCCAGTGGGTGAACCTGTTGAATCTGTTGTTGTCATTCTCGAAGCAGCTGTGGTGCGTTTACTGGAAGAATTTGAGATTTGTCAAAAGTCAAATGTATTTATATAGTGCTTTTTACAACAAATGTCACAAAGCACCTTTACAAATGTATGGGTCCAAGTCCCTAATGAACAAACCTGGTGCAACAGTGGAAAAGAAAAAACTCCCTAGGAGAGGATTAGGAAGAAACCTTGGGAGGACCAAGACTCAGAAGGGAACCCATCCTCCATTGGGCAGACCAGCTAGTAGCAGTCCAATACAACATTAATACAATTTGCATCGAAACCATCACTGCCAACATGAACCAATGCTGTTCGCTAGGTACAGTATAGTCTTCCAAAGAGTTTTTGTGCTCTAATTCAACCCTGGTGCACATCAGCAGTGCATTTTGTGCAGGTGGGTGTTTACATTCATTACTTTGTTTGCCTTTAGTGTCTTTTCACGTCATCTACTATCAAAAAAGAGGTATCAACCCCTCCAGACTTCAGAGACAAGAGGGCAATTACATTGTTTGTCCACTCCCCCACCACAAAATACACAGCTGCTATTATGCTAGCATAGACTGCCTAGTTATGATTGTGTAGTCCTAAGCCTTACCTATTTCTCATCTATAATATAGTAGTTATCATACTTCTAATTATATTTTCAAGAGCCTTCTGTAATTGTCAGAATTCATCTAGTAGCATTTTTAATTCCAACAAGGATAAAAATGAAAGAAGAAGCACCCAACCACACAAATGAGGTAGTCGAAAAGAGTTGGCTGTGTACACGTTCTGTAGATGGGAGAGATGACCGTGGTGAGGCTGTGGACCACCGGATACTTGAGCCTCTCTAACACAAACAGCTATTTAACCTCGAAGGTCACCGCTCAGGGTGAGCAGTAAAATAAGTAATGATTTTCTTCAGGCAACATTAGTCACTAATTTGTCAGGTAATACCTCTATAGTTTACTTCCATTCTTTTTTAGGTTTTATAAAATACTCATTGTTTCATTAAAATTGTTAAATGCAATACACCATTAATCAGTTAACAGTTATTCCCTCTGGAATGTAGACTCAAGATAGTGTATGGAAATACCAATATTCCAATAAATTTGCCAGCCTGGGACAGAACCATGCCAATGTTAAACTAACAGTAGAAGAGAGGGGAAACTCACCAATGCACCGCATCCACTGACAGTCTGCATTATCTGTACATGTTTCACAGCTGTTGAAGCCTGAACATTGTCCATCTAGAGCTGCAAAAGGGAAAAGTGAATTAAATCACAGATTTAGGGCCATCACCTGATCACCTCATATCCATTTATATCCAGCCAGTGCTTAGTTACATTTATTGTTGCTACATTATTCAGCAGTCTGACAGTGACCTACGCCATTACGTCATCTAATAATCTAGTTTACTGGTAACATCTGATTACATTTAAATGACTCATCGTCTCAAACTTACAAACTGAGAGACAACACCAACCAATCTATATTTTTTCCAAAGGTTACGGAAGGCCTTACAGAAGTTAGTCTATTTTAAAGTACTTCAGAGGTCAAAGTGTCACCACCGTGTATGGAAATGGTTAAAACTCATTCAGATATTCCACAAACACTAACACAGCTTGGATAACGGCGACAAGTTACTGAATTACGCGATAATTAAACGCAACTCATGTAACCTAGCTAGCTTATATAGCTAACATATCTAGTCAAGTCAGGCATTGTCACACTGAAGCAAAGTTGCTGGACAAGTATGTTTTTTGCTGACTACCCGCGAATGTATTTATTTTTTTCTAGCTAGGTTATCTTACCTGCCCCACTGAAAACATAGCTTCATCTTAATGTGTCAAAATTGTATGACATAAATTACGTAAATGTCTTATGTTGCAACTAAGAAAATAATTGTATTACTTTTATTATGTTTCTAAAATACAGCGATAGTATTTTGTTTTATAACATTTAATAACAGGATGAACCAAGGTTCAAGGCCACTTGGCTAGCTAGCACTAGCTAACTTAAAGAGGATAAGCGGCAAGGTGTTAGCCAGCTAGCTAGTTAGCTAGATATCAAGCGTCAGTTGCGATTGGGTAATGTTAAACCTTGGCCATTAAGAAACACTGGCTAGCTAACCAATTTGCTAGACAAATTTGACTATTATCGCTAATTTACATAGATGAAATGCACCCTAAATTATGTAATAATTGCGAACATTACGCAAATAATGTGGTCGAGAAAGAAGTTCCGTGGTGAGCTGGTAAACACAGATAGCTAAGCAGCTACTCAGCTTCCTAGACTTTGTGCTTAAGGTTAAGTCTCGCTCAAGCAGAGTAGGAAAATATTTTTGGCAAGCTAGTTAATTTACTGGTCAACAACCCAACTTACTCTTACCTTGGACAGTGGATCCCAAAACACTTACTACAAGTGTCACAAACAAGACTCTCCAAAACATCTTGTTAAATTGGCAAATACTGAACAAGAACCAGTGGGAATGATATTTATGCTGGATATGTAGTTTCTGACGCGGCTCAGCAGTACTTCCTGCTTTGTAAGTCATGTGGCAGTTTTTTTCCCTTTAATGCCACGTGTTCCCCCCCCCCCCCCATGTATGTCAATGCAAATGAACTGTTTTTAACAGACATTGCTATGTATTACGAATATCTATACAAATATTATATATTTATTAGTTCCAAAGTTGTAAAGCTAACTTATACACTGTCGCGGAGAGGCTTAGGCCAACGTCTTTAATATCTTTACGCAAAACTCGCACCATATGCAATAACCATATACTACTGCGCCACCTACTGGCGGATCATCCCAGAAAGTGTATATTAGTGGTAAAGCCAAATAATCTCACAACTGGAGTGTTTTTATGTTTTCAGAGAGTGGCGAAGATATGCAAGAAAAAGTGATGGGGGACCTTAACCCATCATAATTAAACAAGAAAACAATGACACCTTCTCACGTATCCTAAGCGAACCATGTTATATAGACTCTGGAGTTTCTTGATTTTACATTAGCTTTATTTTTAATTTTGCGTTACAATTAAGTTGATAAAGCCTTGAAGCTCTTCTGCACATGGGAAATCCTGTCAATTTTCGACCAGTACAGGGGTAGGACAATAGCGCGATTTTTCTGGTTTTTGAGGACAAATGTTATAACCATTATGCGTACAGTGTAGAATGCCATTAAAAGTTTGCAACCGCCAGATGGCGATCTACCTATTAACATTTTCCTCTGATTGCTGAACTCGTTGAGAAATTAGAACTGAAGCTTCACTAAATTGATTTCCATGCATTCGATAAACTGTAGTTCCACCATTTTTCTCAACTAAACATGAATAAATCCCTCTACTAACACTTTGTCATGTTTTTAAATCTATAAATCCATTGTAGTCTAGGCATGTGAAAGTTTGTTTATACACGTCATTGTCTCATAGAACATAATAAGCCTACTCAAAATACTCGCGAGCGCATGTGAATGTACGCGCGTCTGGCTGTTAGATCTGATTGGCAGCGTGTACAGTATTAGATGGCATCTGTTGGTTTACACAGAAACCCAGAAGACATGAGTTGAAGTTTTCACTCTTTTGATCTCTTAAGTTTCCTTGTGATGTGGTGGAGACTGTAACTGTTTGGTAAAATGATCTGTATAAGAACCCCCTTGTTTCTCCATGCACCCCCCAAAATACTACTAATCAAGCTGCTTGCGCCTTACAAGGCTCCTGTCAGTCAGGGTTACGTCCTCGTGCGCCAAACGTTTTCCTGAAAGCACCTAACTTTTACCATGTCTGACTTAGCTGCCAGAAAAGCAAATACTTAAAATCGGTGGCAATCGAAAAACTGCTCTTCCATTTATTACTAAAACGAGAAAAATATGGTCAGGTAATAATATAAACACACTAACAAAGTGCATGCTGAAAACCACCTTACGAATACAACAGCTCCTCGCTCACTCCAAAACCCCGAATGGTCAAAGGCGATAAGATGCTTAAAGGTACAGAATAGCTCGTTCGACGCAGGGTAAAGTTTCCAGTGACCGTATGGCCAATTTATTTACGGCTATGGCCACAGGAATTAAGTTAAGCGATGCATTTATCTCGACCGCATAACTAAATAATAACAATAAAATGATAAACTGGACCTTTATCTGTGTCCAGAAAGCCGTCTCTGAATGTTTAAATCGACTCCAACACTGCAGACTGTAAGAGTCCATTTAACAGATGCGAATTTTTCAGCGGTATCTTTTGATATTACTGAGTTAATTTGGCTTTAAACCTTAATTAAAAGAAAGATTTTAAAATTAGCACACGCATCTTCTGTGCATAACTGTTAAGCGTTCGCAAAATAACAAACTTTCTTAAGAAGGTAAAACAAACAAAAACGAAACCTGAGCCTAATCACACTCGTCTCAATTGACTTTCAAGCTGACGGACTGAAAGTCGGCTTTGAAAATTGCTTTTTTGCATGTATTCACGGATTTTACAGATTCTGCTAGCGTGTAGTCAAACCGTCGAATGAATAGCGGTAAAGGGAGTTAGAGAGTGTCTAAGAGAGGAAGAGAAGGAGAGAGAGAGAGAGAGAGAGAGAAAGAGGGAGAGAGAGAAAGATAAAGAGCGAGAGAGAGAGAGAGAGAGAGAGAAAGCGCGCGAGAGAGTGAGAGAGAAAGAAAGGGTGGGGGAGTCACTGGTCGAGTAGTACAAACTCAAGTATCACATCCCGGCACCGGCTGCTTCAGAAGACGGGAAAACGATGCATCAAAGGCTCAGGTGCGTAGCTACCGAATTCCTGCACAGACGTTCTCGTTAATGCTCGCGCCTTTCGTTAGATGCTTGGACGTGCGGACAGATGTGGTGAAATGCCACTGACGCGCGAGGAGAAGGCAGCGTGTTATTGTTCTTATATGGTCATTCAGCAATATGGTCATTCAGCTGAGTGAAATCGATTAAGATACTGATGTTGGCAACCGACTGAATGAAAACGAGGCGAAACATCAGCATATTATTCTACGCCGTATGGAATTCTTGTTTTAATACGCCTTTAATATTTGTTATTATTGCTAGACTGTCTGCACTCTGTCTGCTGAGAATCGAGATTTAGGCTGCGTTCTTTGGCACGATCGTGTATGTTATTTTACGCTGAGAGCGCAGACATTCATGACTTTGTCTTATTCACATTACGGTACGGTATAGTGCTGTTGAGACATAAACAATGCATTGCGTACACACGAGTTAAGCTCTCATCTTCAAGCCGCTTCTCAGTTTCCTCAGTTGACTAGTAAGAGGGATTTAGATGTGCGCTGTCCACGGTGCTGTAACTGATTCCGGAGGTACTAAGTCCCCCAGACGGATACCTTTTCGTGGGTTTGGAACACAACAAACACAAAATTTGAGTTATATTTATTCCCTCCTTATTATAATAATAAGTGGATGAAGGCCTTGATATTTTATACATGAGAATCTATGCTTTGTCAAGCGAAAAAAAAAAAAAATATATATATATATAATTATTGTTTGGATTAATTTTATGTTTACCACAGTGCCAACCTCTACAGATGGGGAGATGGTTTGAACAGTTCCCCACGGTCTACTTTGTGTTTCATATACCGCCTCTAACTGTTTCCAATACCCTCTCGACAGGTGTTTCAGGACAGACTCACATCTTCCTCCACTCGCGTCATGTTCACATTATTAAACGTGGACACAACGCAACACGGCCAGCATCTGTAGTCTCAGCCAGGCCTGAGCGGCCGGAGGAACCGCGTGAAGATGCTGTGGGCCTGGGGCGGGGCCTGGTGCGGGTCCTTCCTGCCATCGCCACTGCTTCTGCTGCCCGCGCTCCTGGCCGCCCTGGGACCGGGCGCCCTCGCCAGCCTCCACGAGCGTTCGGCGGTCCCGCGCGCCTCCGCCCGCTCCGTGGCTCGCATGGACGGCGACGTGATCATCGGGGCGCTCTTCTCCGTGCACCACCAGCCGTCGGCCGAGCGCGTGGCCGAGCGCAAGTGCGGCGACGTGCGTGAGCAGTACGGCATCCAGCGCGTGGAGGCCATGTTCCACACGCTGGACCGCATCAACTCTGATCCCGAGCTGCTGCCCAACGTCAGCCTGGGCTGCGAGATCCGAGACTCGTGCTGGCACTCCTCCGTAGCTCTGGAGCAGAGCATCGAGTTCATCCGAGACTCGCTCATATCGATCCGCGACGACTCCAAGGACGGTTCCAGATGGTGCATCGACGGAACGCCTTCCAACCACCCTCCGCCGTCAAAGAAGCCCATCGCGGGCGTCATAGGGCCCGGCTCCAGCTCTGTAGCCATCCAAGTCCAGAATCTGCTGCAGCTGTTCAACATCCCGCAGATCGCATACTCAGCCACAAGCATAGACTTGAGCGATAAGACGCTTTTCAAGTATTTCCTGCGGGTCGTGCCCTCTGACACACTCCAAGCACGTGCCATACTGGACATTGTTAAACGCTACAACTGGACGTACGTTTCCGCCGTACACACAGAAGGTAAGTCTCTTAGCCTGGAAAATAGAACGGATGTCATATTCTGGGCAATCAAAAAAATACTTTACCATCTATAGTCCTGTGAGGAAGAATCTGTCGATCTGTTCAGCCAGTCGCTCGTTCAGCCAGTTGGTCTGATTGCCTGTCTGTCTCTCTATCTGTATGTGTGTGTTTCTGTTTGTCTGTCTGACCCAAACCTTTTGCATTATGGTAAGAATGAAAATGACAGTTTGATATGCTGAATTTTAGATTAATAGTGAGAGAAGCGCTGTCCTTCCATGTCGATGTATAATTATATGCTAATTATATTCCATTGGATGTGTACAAGTGGAGTCTCTATCCCACGAATTATTTGCATATCTAAGCATGCCTTAATTAATCAATCAGCCTTTCCATATGTAATGAGGACACTAATGAATTCTCCCCCTCTCCGGAGGCGAGGAGGCTCTACGCTTTTGCCACACTGAACGCTGAATGAGCTTTATGCCCTTATGACTGTCTCAAACGCTCACTAAGGGTTCTGGGAAGCCTGCTCAGATTTCAAAACTTTCTGATTCCCAAGCTGGTTCCTAAATTGACTTTTTTGAAGATTAGATTTTACTGTGTTCTGAAGCACATCTTCAATTTCTTTGTAGTCTGATTTTTAAACGGGCAGACTTCACTACTGGACTTCAGTACTGCCACTTTTCTTGGTTGCTCAAACAGCCAAAGTGTGTGATATCTGTGTGATGCCACCCAGTTCTTTGTTGGCAATGTAGGAGGGTTCAGCACACATCAAGCCTACAGTGAAATCACTTATGGTAACATCGCATCACTGAGTGGTTTCCAATATACACTGTGTGGTAACAGGACTGCACTGTTGATTTTTACTAAGACTTTTTTCAAATTAAAAAGTAACATCAGTGATTAGACTTAAGACTAGATCTGTATTTGTTACTCACCTGCATTACCTAAAAAACAATGAGATTCTACTGTTAATTGCTCAAGTAGATAGGCAAACAAACACAAACACACACACACACGCACACACACACAAACACACACACACACAAACAAACACACATACATTCAAGTTAGGCACAGTAGCAGCAGCTGCACTCCTCTGTCACAGACATCTTCAACGCTGCTTGTTGCCCCTAGCAACAGTGGAGGTCTCTGATTGCATTAATTACCTGGCCAGATTCAGATCTATCTGTCTGACTCACTAAAGCATTTTAATAGCATAGTTTCAATGGGCATCAGTTCACTAGAACGTAGATTGGCAATTAGCAGGAAAATTGGATTGTGTAATGGTGTTCTTGGTGTATAGATGGAATCTTGTAGCCAAATGTGTCATCAAAGCAAAGGCAGATAGAATGGGATGGAGTTACGTCTGTGATACATTGTTGAGGTAAATGCATTTAGTGTTACGCTAGGACAGATCAGGGCAGATCTCTGAGGTTAAATTGAAAAAGGAACACAGAAATGGTGAGATGGGAAACACAGGGATGGAGAGAGAACAGGAAAGAGGAGAGAGGCAGAGACAAAGGGTTAGAGATGGTTGAGAGGGAGTGAGACAGAGAAGGCAGGGGAGAGAGAGAGAAAGGGAGAGATAGAGATCATCCATAGGGAGAGAGATAGAGGGCAGGAGAGAGAGAGAATGAGACAGAAAAGAGAGGGAGAGAGAGAGACAGAGAGAGAGAGAGAGAGAGAACTGGACACTGGAAAATGACCATGAACCCTGAAGGGTACAGGCCATTAGAATAGTAAATAAACAGTTCTGAATGGTCAAAGTAAAAGATGTTTTGTGCTTTAACAAAAGAAAAATTAGTGAATCTCTGTCCAAACCATGTAATATCTTGTGTCTCTGGCTCTTTTGGAACATCTAATTGCAGTGTAGTCCAGTTCAGTAAATTTCGGTATATCAGTTCAGTTCCGTTCAAAACAAATCAATTTAACGTTTAAACGGTCTTTAACATTGAAAGGCCTTTCCATGTTTTTCACCACATGCTGCAAACAAGTTCCTCCAAGTGTCACACAAACTGTAAATAAAACTTCTTATGAAGCTGACCTTCACACGAAGGTGTGTGCGCATACGTGTGTGTCTGCACACACACATGTGTGCAGTAAGCAGTGTCTGCAGCTGAGATTTGGGTACGGTACTATTCATATCAAACCCTCCACCCAGACCTCGGTCTGCATCCATATAATCACCAGCTCCCCCAGCTCCGCCTGATTAAAAAAGCTGTCCAGAGTGCATGCAGTCATCAGACATGACCTCCACCCAGGGTACAGGCACTGGGTGTACTGCGCTGAATTATGCATGAGAATGGAAGGCTGTTGTCTTTTGGCTACATAATGAGCAAATGAATTCCCATTCAGATAGCAGTGTTCTGCACACATTTTTATGTGCACGTGTAATGAACTGAGTTCGAACTGTGAGCTAAAGAGAGGTGTCAAACAGTAATTTAAAGCGTCTTGGATTGTTTTCAAAACTGGATGTTTTTTATATTTTTTATTTGAGTTCCTCATGTCAGTTTGAACCGCCATACGTATCATTAACAGTAGTGCTCATGTCTCCATTTCACATCTCTTTCAGTTGTCTCCATTTTGTGTCTTCCATTGTGAACTGTCGTCCATGTCTAACCGTCGGGCTCGAGGTGTTCTGAGTCACTGGAGGTAACCCAGCCTCCATTGTGGATCCTAAAACCTACGCTGCACTTTCACAAGATCTTAATTGCTAATGGTTGTGTGCGTGAGTCCAAGGCCCCTGACCCTGACTCCACCCCCTTGTTTTGCATCTCTGCGCAGGTAATTACGGTGAGAGCGGCATGGAGGCCTTCAAGGAGCTGGCGGCGGAGGAGGGTCTGTGCATCGCCCACTCCGACAAGATCTACAGTAACGCCGGCGAGCGGCACTTCGACCGGCTGCTCCGGAAGCTGCGTGAGCGCCTACCCAAGGCCCGAGTGGTCGTCTGCTTCTGCGAGGGCATGACTGTACGTAGCCTCCTCATGGCTATGCGACGGCGTGCCGTTTCTGGAGAGTTCCTGCTCATTGGGAGGTAAGGAAAGGTTCTGTTTGTTTTGTATTTTTTAGCAACCAAAACCACATTAGCCACAATTCTCAGCAGCACAGATGTAGCCCTGCCGTTGTATGCATCACTCAAAGCTGGGTAAAATTAAACTGAGCCTTGGGATTGTGTTACATTTTGTAGATTTGCTTATTTGTGTGCAAGACTGTACCCAAATGCTATATGTCTGCGGTTGTATTCCGCACTTAGATGCCAGACATGTTGAACGATGGCCTTAAACATCTAATTGCCCTAACAGCCTAAAGCTCCCTATAGCAGCCTAAACTTCCATTCAAAAGTCCTCAGACAACCAACAAAACAAGACGCAACAATATTATATTTGTTACCCTTGCTCACATCTTCCAGTAGTATGTGGTCTGCAGATCAGAACATATATCATCCTCTGAATGTCCTTGTGGACATAGTCTTAGATGAATACAGATACATGTATTAAATATTGTAATGAGCTGCTAAGGACACATATTCCATACAAGATAAAAGCTCATACCACCATAGTTCTGTTTTTGGCTCAAAAAACAGAGACAACCTAATGTTGAGCACATCTAAAGTAAACACACACACACACACAAACATAGGCAAATAGGCATACACACACACACACAGACACACACACACATACAAGTTTCCAGGGAAACCATTTGAGATTTAAAAATGTTGGGTGCCAACAGAGGTGCTTTCACCACTAACAAACAGGTTTTGATGAAGTGACTGGAACACCAATCCAGAGGGGCGAGTTCTGCTTCCAGTCAGCTGCCTGCTCTTTTCTTCTTTTGCTATATATTTATATATGTGTGTGTGTGTGTGTGTGTGTGAGCCCGCATGCAAGTTCAGCGTTTGTGCGTTGAGCATTCGATTTGAGGTATGGAAAAAATCTGCAAGCTGCCCATTAAATATTCAATCTGGGAGCATCTTACGAAACGGAGCCCTTAGCCAAAAAATCTGGAGGCTCAAAGAACATCTACCGTTTCATGAAATATGTCATAAACCATAATCAGTCATTTTAAATATGAATTGGAATTAATAAAGGTAGCTTTGAACAGCAAACCAAACCAAAGTGCAGTAACTTGAAAGATACAGTACCAAGCGGTTGTATAATAGGAAGTTGTACTAAGCAACTGAAAACTGGTTTGATGAGTCAAATTTGTTGGCATTTAGTTTAGCTCTTTTTGGATTCATTGTCATTGTCACAAGTAAAACTGTTAAAAGTGTCTTAGTGTTAAACTAAGCTGGCAAACGGATATATTTACAATGCCAGTTTATTGTGATTCCACAGCTGAGGGGCGTTAGATAATAGGAATTGTGTTTATTGAGCACTGTCTCAAATTTTCTTGAAAAAAATGTAAGACCTATTGGTATGTTGTTAAGAAGTAAAAACAGATTGGTTGAATTTAGCATTAACATGCGACCTTGCAAATCACAGAACATCACAGCGGTAAATAACCAAACATACAACACCACTGGAAAACTATACTGAACAAAACTATACTGGCGAAATGCAGAGATGCAGACATAGTGATGTCAGGGTTATCAAAATCCTAACGAAAGGAATGCAGAAGCATGAGGGTTATAGCGGCAAGATGAAAACCACAGGCATGCAGCAAAACCAGAGCAACTCAATTACTATGTTCTGATGAATACATAAAAGCCTGTAGTGGTCAGGGGCCATTTTAGTGAATGACAGTGACAAACAGAATTATGGTAAGAAACAAATTGAAACTGAAAATGGCTCCTTTGCAGATTCGGTAGGCCATTCAAAGGAAAGATACCCAACCTCTCGTCTACAGATAATACAATATAGGTGGATATATAGTATATTTAAATCCGCAGCAAAGGGCCAAAGGCACATCCAGACCCACAGGGAAAAAACATGCGCTCTGACCACCTGAACCAAAGAAGCAGCTCTTTGGCATTGAAGTCAGAGCACTGTTTTCACCTGTCCAAGTGACAGCCTTGTCACACCACCCTCTCCTTCAGGAGGTGACGGCCTCCGTCAAACTGGCCCACCGCAGCATCCTTGGATACACTCTGGATGTAAATACATGTTAAACTGTTCAGTCGTAGTCATAGTTGTTTCATTTCAAATTCAGCATACAAGAATTCAAGAAGAACAAAAGCTCTGCCACTGTCCAGTTATTTGAGTTATGCACAGTATGTCACTGGTTATTTGTCATCTGCACTGTATTTATGCACCTTTTGTGTACAAAGAACTGTTTGTTCAAAACAGAGAAAGTGCATATGCATGCATTGAGAGAGGGAGAGAGAGAAAAAGACAAGGTGTATGCATTGCCATCTTTGTGTTTACCTTTCTATGGTATTGTGGTCTAAAAAGCTTTAGGAACACAATACAGGTGTGCTCATCAGAAGCCGGTCTGATGTTCTCAAGCTAATTTGTGCTGCAGACTTCAAGCCAAGACATGAGCTGATGATGTTTATCTCAAAAAGACATGAGCTGATGATGTTTATCTCAAAAAGACATGAGCTGATGATGTTTATCTCAAAAAGACATGAGCTGATGA
>JAOXYF010000005.1:3893506-3912071 GCA_028565775.1 Sternarchorhynchus goeldii
CACCCCACCCCCATCACCCTCATTCTCCCTCTTTTTTGCTGAGGAAAAAAAAATTAACCCAATTATCAAAAGCGCCGCTACTTCAGTCTCTGCCCCTGCTCGCTCTAACACAAGTGCAGCTTTCAGCTCCGAGGCCGCTCTTCCTGCCTGTCCTGCTCCGTTTAACTCAATTACGCCCGCCGCCCGCAGCGGTGGCGGCGCTAAACCTGGACATGGAGCGCCGCGGGGATCTGAAACCGCTGAGGGGAATTCCATGAAGGCCTGTGTTCATTTCTGCATGACGTTCAGCGTAAAGGGAATGGCCCAGGGAAGGGGGGGGCGGGGTAGGGTCCCGCAACCTGACGTTTATAATGTCCTCCCGAAACAAGTCATTATGAAACGAGACAGGAGCATGCGCTAACCCAGATTTGAATGCGCGGAGTGGTCTTTAGCTAGGGAATCTGAACCTGTATCGACGGTTTACGGATCTAGGATTGATGCTGTGCTGGGTTGATTACCATGTACTGATGATATTGTTGTGATGTTGTTCTGTGTGTCTGTGTTGCTCTGTGGCCTCTTCCACGTGGGAATAACGTTGGGTCTCTGTCTCGTTCATAGTCCTAATGGAAAGTCTGTGTCATGGTCTGAAGCAGGTGCCCGGCCCCAGGGGAGGGGGTCGAGTGTGTTCCACAGACTGTCTGTGCATGTGAGGAAGCAAACAGTCAGCCAGAGTCAGACGGCGGTCATACGACCCCTAACTAACGCCTCGCAACCCCCACACCCCGAGTACTACACTGGCCTCGACACAGATCGCAACGGCTCACAAACCAACGACAAGGCTCTCTACAACCTCAGTGAGGAGGAGGACGAGGGGGGCCGACACCCCCGGAACCCGCATGGAACAGCCCAAAACAGAAGGGAGCCGGTTAGCTATTCACCTGCTCACCTGATGGAACGTACCACTGAGCATCTGGATAGAGGACAAGTGAACACTCTAAGCTCTAACATTACTGCTTTCGATGAATTAGTAAGCGCAGCTGGCAAAAGAGCAAGCCCCGCCTACAATTCATTAGCCAATCAGCTGCCTCTGCCCCTGCAGGGAGAAATGTTGTCTGAGGATGGTTCCGAAATGGAGGTTCTCGACCTCATCCACGGCTTTGTATATGATAGCACTGTACAAGAGGAAGATGAAGAGGAGGTTGGAGAGGAAGAGCTGGCTCAGAGCAAGCTTACTCTCCTAACCCCACCTTCACCCTTCAGAGACTCGCTGCAATCGGGTCTGTCCATCCCAGGATCGCCTGTTTCCAACGACAACCCAAACACCTCCCAGGAAGTGACCTACGCTCCCAAACAGAGCTCATTTACACTGTGAGAGCAGGTGCTCAGGACACAGGAATCATCTGGCTCCCACTTCTCTCATTTGTCTAAATGCTTATCTGTCGACCCTGGTAATGAACGCTGGATAGCAGTTGTTCGCTTACATGGAATTCTCTCCATTAAATTTCTGTCAGGAATACGACATTCGAGAAAGGCAGGAGAAGCCACAAAATAAACGAATGGAAAGTCCAGTTGGGATTATTTTTTTTCCAAGGGTGGCTCTGGCAGTAGCTGTTTTACATGATCGGCTGGAGGCTTGAAATGCTGAAATATCAAAGTTGTTGCTGTGCCAAAACCTACTAGCTAATGTTATATAATCACAGACTGCGAGTCCAAATATCAGTCTGCTGCTTCACTTTATCACTGTCTGCAGGAATATGGACAGCAGAGCAACAACTCTTTGTTTGGGACTATGCTGTGTGTGTATGAACTGTGTAGCCTGACTTTCATTTTCAGCTAAATGAATCACAATGATATCATTGATGGAGCTGAAAGATTCTTGGATATTCAGTGCAAACATAAATATAGAGACAGACATTTGAGTTGTGTAGATGTGTAACACAGATAGGAGAATACAAACAGACACACACACACACACACACACACACAAAAGCTGTAGTCAAGCCTGCAGACCACAAGATAAAAAAATAACTCCAGTTCTGAGACTCTGTGACAAACTCACATAAAGTGCAACCATGCGTGAACAGCAAAACTATACCATGTTTTATATTGGTCCAAAACATTCAAGACCTGATGTATCCACACACACGAATGCACACACTAAAAATATAAACAACGTTAGGGCACTCTGGTTAGGAACAACTACTTTTTTGTAGAACATGCCGAATAAGAGCTTCCCTCTTCCTTCTCTGTACACAGGTGAATCTGTGTACCTGCATATTCAACATCTGAGCCAAATGTTGATTTTAGCACTTTCTTGGGAAGTAATGTTGAGGAAGAGGTTGACTGTATTGTTAAGCAAGTAGTTAAATAGCATTTTAGTCTAAATAAAACATTTTTTCCTGTATTGCCAAGGTTGTTGCATTAAAAAGAGAACGGTGTTCTTCACAAGTCTATTTTTGTCTCATGAGGAAGTAAATCCTTGAAAATGGAGCAAATGTTTTTCAAATGTTTGTATACTGTTGAGCCATCTATTGTTTTTTCCCCACACAGATGGTGTCTTTGTAGGCTATTTCTGCTAAATGTTTCTAAGATCAGAATATGAGAAGATTTATAAGTTTTAAAAGCGTCTTATAACTCACTTTGAGAAAAACGTGATGAACATTACGTTGAATCTGGGATAACTTTAGAGACTTTTCCAAATCATCTGTATTCTCTTTAAAGTTTTCACTTTTCAAGCTTTATCTATGGGTAGTTGCTTCTAGTGGTAACTCGTAGCATTTACAAGTGAATCTTGTGTAGGATTATGAATTTGCAACTGTAATTGCTCAATTTACGTTTCATATACTATTATTAGAATGCAACTCAGAAAATCTTAAATACCTATATATAGCCAGTATTGTAATAAGTATTGTAAATTGTAATATTAAGTCTTTTGTGCAAGTTGTTTGAAAATGAATCATTTGTTAAATGTAATTGACTATTACCTGACTATTACTTGTTTACATAGCAATGAGGAAAACCGATCTTTTGCCAGGACAAATCATGCTGTAAAAATAAATATTTTGTATCTAACCTACTGTGCGCTAAATTGCTGTTTTAGCTGTAAGAACTTCACTCCTCATTCACAGTAGACAGGCAAACGGACTGCGCTATTTCTGTAATTTACAGCACGTTTTCTGGTTGAGTCCTGCACTACTATGTGCCTTTAAATAATACCACACTTTGCAACATCGTAACTGAAAACGGAGATGGGAAGAACTGAAAACCACGGTAATTCAGCAAGGAAAAAAACTCCAGCTTTACTAAATTGCCCTCACGAGTCAGTCCTGCCGAAACGCCGCGCGTGATTCCCTCAACGCCCTGGCAGGGAAAGCAAAAGTTCATTTGGTCAGATATTTCCGGGTCCTGTGACTTATCAGGTGGTTGTCCGATAGGAGGAGAGCGACTATGCTTTCTGTTTTATCTCGTTCACAATTGTAAAATTGTCTTTGCACTTCTGCTAAAGTAGGGAAAAGGGAAGTGGTTGTCGAAAGTTGTCGAAACAGTTCTCTTTCAACTGTTATTTTGAGTTTCATTTGCAGTATGGCTGGCGGATCGGTGTCGGAGTGTAAGGAATATTTGTTCAAAGTTTTGGTGATTGGGGAACTGGGTGTAGGAAAGACAAGCATCATCAAAAGATACGTCCATCAACTTTTCTCCCAGCATTACAGAGCGACAATTGGTGTCGATTTTGCCCTCAAAGTTATCAATTGGGACAGCAAAACATTAGTTCGACTGCAGTTATGGGACATCGCAGGTAAGTCATATTATACTGTGTTGTACGCGCGTGTTTGGAGAAGATTTCTAAGCGAAATTGTCGGTCACCTTCGCAATACCGACATAATTTTGGTTTAGGCTAGCAGATTGTCAACCCTCAGATAAAAGCACAATGACTAAGTAAAGGTTATAAATGCTGTTATCAGATCCGTCAACAGTAACTAACGCTATACCTTTCGGCCACTGTAAATTAAGTAAGATACAATTTTTCTTGATTTTATACATTTTAGGGTCAAAGCAGCAAGGCAACATTTACTTAAATGTATTTGCGGAAATATGCTATTTAAAAAAAGATCTACACCAAACCTGGAAATAGGTTCTGTTATGGTCATGTTAGCGCACATAATTACAAACTCTATGTAGGTCATATTACGAAACTCTCCACCCAGCGAAAAAGAAAGCGTTCGTGTAGCATGGCATTATGTTGGCTAGAGCCGTCACTCAACAGTACGAGTTAGGATAATAGTCTACGGTTTGCTCAAGTGCACTTGGTTCAGATATGAACAAGTACTTTCTGTTTTTAATCAGATTTAAAACACAATCGGTGTATTTCAGTGCTAGAGAGAAGAAAATCACAAAAGCAGAAGTGAAATTCCGAAGGATAACTGCAAAATGGGACAAACCAATCACTGTCTGATTCTGATGTTCGTTATACTGCTGGGACTTTTCAGTCGTTTTTCCCCCTTGAGCGAGTTTCATAATTTCTAGCTGGCGTAAATGTGCTGGGTTAAATAAAACCAGGTTTTAGGACTTCCTGCTGTAGGCGTGAAGAACACATTTGAACAAAACCTATACTGTATTAATATATACAATATTTGACAACCTATTCTAAAAGCATAGGCCCATTCTAGTATACTATATGTGTATTTAAAGTAATGTTAAAACTGTTAGACATTTGAAGGTGGGCCAGAACAACAGGAACAAAACTCTACATCAGCTTTACCCATGTAGCATGTGTGTGCTATTTCACATGCCCCACCCCACCACCATCATTATCACCATCAGGGACAGTGCCTGAACTGAATATGTATTCCCTCTCACGGTGTCAAAAAGTCACACACACCTGCTTTTTGCTTGTGGCATTATAGTGCCCCAGGGCTACATGTAAGGCAATCTGCCAACAGAGCATGGAGAAAGGATGGCCACATTTAGCATTTGTTTTCGTTTTAGTCTGTCGTAGCCTGCTAGTGTTGTGCTCTGCGGTCCTTAGACGTGGTGATGGTTTATGGCCCTCTGCACCTCGCCACTCAGGAGAAAATCATAAATCTTAAGACTTTTCCACAGAATTGCAGATTAACCTCTGAAGCTTGCAGTCTGTTACTGTACATTTTTATTTGGGGAGATGATGTTCTGTTATTGTATGGGGCTAGATAGGCTCTGTAGGGTTTGATTTATTTAAGCGTGTCTGACTGGAATTGAATTTTGTTTTCCTTTTTCTTTCTCATTAGACCACTAGTTGACTTCAGTTACAGATTTTTCATAATATACCACTTCCTTAAAAAAAGTTTTTCTTTGGTGTTCAAGGAAATTTCAATGGGCATCTTACTTCCTTTTTTTTTAACATTATTTACATTTTTTGTAAAATGCATGAGCTTGATGAACTATTTAAAAATGGAATTTCCCGTCTTTTCTTAATTGTTGTATAACTGGCATTAAAATCTAAATTTCTTCCATCGTTCATCTGTCACAGATATTCTAAGATAAACAGGAATGTCAAATTCATTACTGATAGTGTGCTTTCATGAAACATTGAGTGGAGAGCTGTAATTTCTCTCCTCCAATGACTGAAGCTTAGACTCTAGAAGAACCTGTGGTGACCCCACCCCATCAGGTCCTAGTTCAGATCACTGCTCTCTTAGATGCTTCAGCATACACTGTCAGTCTGAGAAGGGAGGTCTTTCCTCAGGATGTGTCTGGTTCCCGAACACCTTGTTTTGTTGAACTGCCCTGGAGTTTGTTCTGCTTCAGTGGTCAGTGTAACTATGCTTGTAGAGGTAGCTGTAGAGGTACTGACCTCTTTTTTCAGGGTTAGGGTTAAGAACTCGCCCGTGTCCAGGAACCATTCCTAATTGTTTCTAATTGTTGCCAGTCCTTGTCCGTTACAGAAGTGTGGCGTGAGCATCAGTATACCAGATCACTGGCGAAGAAGGTCGCTCTTCCACCACTGTAACTTTTGCTGATGTGATTCTGAAGCTGCTGTGGTCTGCTGTGAACCGATGAAGATATGGTGGTGGCACGACGCATGCCGAGGCCTGCCTTTGGCTGCTCAGTTTAATCGGATCTGGAAGTACGGGCACGTCCTCAGCTCAGGCCGGCTGTTCTTGGAGACTGTTAGGCAAGAAGCCGACCTGCAAACAGTTGTTTCAGGGTGTTGCGGTTTGCAAAGACCGCAGTGTTGCCAACGGCGCTACATCTCTCCTTTTTTTCAGGTGCGCCATCGTCTTTCCAAAGCTAGGCACCCAAGATGTTCCACCAAGAGCTTTAAGCTCTGCTTTCCTAATTCAGAATGACATGCTGTCATTTTCTGGCTGCTTTTCAGGCTGAGTGAGTTATAACATTCAGTAGTGGTTAAAGTAGTTTTGCATAAATATGGAGAGTACCTGAGCCTTTCTGTGTTCATCTAAGTGTGATTGGTTTGTCTAAAGATCACGGAGTTAAACTGAGAGCTCTGTTCCACATGCCAAAAAAACTGGGAGCTTTTGAAAGGAGATGTACTTCAGGAGATGTTCTTCAGGCACTGTGCTCTTATCCTCTCACCTCCATAAACTGTCCCGATTCTCACTGTCAAGACATTTGTGCAGGTCTTTCCACCTTCATGGGAGAAACCGTTAAAGAGACAATTTCAAGAGAGTTAAAGAGACCAGAAAAGGACACATCTAGAAAAAGTGGAGGAGATGCAGGTTGCTCGCCATTGGTTAGTTCTGATTATATATGGAGTGGTTCAGTGCAAGGGAGGCAGCATATTGTGTGCGTGTGTGCACGTGAGTTATCAAGTTCTGCTTCTACATTCTTTGTCCACAGAACCAGGAAATGCGAGACACTCACCAAAACTCCTTTCTACCCTGGATCTGGACTCACACATAACCTCACTCTCCTTTAGCTCCAGTAGCTGGAACTAAAGCCCCTGTGACATCAGTGTGCCTTCACTATCTGTGCATCTGAAGTAAGCGTGAGAAAATGCCTTTTTAGAAAAATGCAGACCTAACAGTGTTTTGACGTTTGCCTCACTTCCTACTCTCAGCTTGGGCCTGTGTTAACTTAAACAGGGCAGATCACTTTCTTACATTTGTGCGTCTGCCCCCCCCACGCCCTTCATTAACCCCGTTGATCAAGCGCGTAATTGGCAGTTTGTTGGTAGGACCTGAACGTTTTTTTCTTTCTTTTTTTTTTTGCTTCTTTACTCTCTACCTCAACCTAATGATTAGGATAATGATCCTGAATGGAATGACTGTAATCGAGGCCTTCAGTGGAGATGTGCGAGTTGGAGCCTGAGTGAAACCAGGGGCCTGTCCTCCCACTATAGCCCAGAATAGCCACGCTCCTCTTGGGCTGCTGGGGAGAGACGAGCAGATTACAGGCCTAGGGCCTCTGGCAAAGCCAGCTCCTTACGCCAGTGATTTGGACAGTTCAAGAAAGACAATAGTGCTCTGTTTCTCTTTACCCTTTCTCTCTACTCTCTTTGTCTCACTTTCTGAGAGGCAGAAATGAGGAAAATACAGGGAAGAATGTAGAGTGAAGGGCTGGAGCATGTCTCTATCTGTTTGGTAATGATGTCTGTGGATCTCCTGTGACAACTAAAGAAATTGGATAGTTATGTTTTTCCTGCAGTTGTATGACCGTCCCCTGGTAAACATTCATTGACTGTATAGTGTCCTGTCATTATTGCAGCTATTGATGTCATAACTTTATACTCTGATTTGGATAACATTTTTCTTTCAGTTGTTTTTAACAACTTTAAGTCTTTCTTTTATTTCCACTAACTTAGTGATGCAGATTTGATAGTGGTAAGTTGACTTAAGATGACATAGTATGAAATGACTATGGTTTCTTTGATGTGTAGTGATGTAGCAGTGATGTAACGTATGTACTTTTTGCGTGTCATTCTTTTCTTGATTGTGAAAAACATCCTCTGCTTGAGCAGGTATTCTTTGCATACTGTTAGCTCAGTCAGGGGGAGTGGCTTATCTTGTGCAAGGTGAGAAAACTTTCTTTGAAACCTGTCTCTTGGGCAGGCTGGTTCCTCTCCTCGAAGCACTGCCACTGTTTTCAGTGTCAGCTTGCATTGGGATAAATAACGGGCTACTCGAGAAGACGTTTGTGGTGCAGACAGATCGCCTCCGTCCCTGTCTCAGCGCTGGCCCTCTCCCATCATTATCGCCATCGCCAATGAGGAGAAGAACGCCAGGGGTGGTCAGTCTCTGAAGCATGTTGCTGTTTTGCTGGGAGATGGAAAGGTGGGGGGGGGGGGTTTAGCTGCAGCTGGCTTGTCTGGCTTGGATTGTTTCCATAGCAACCCACCTACTAGATAGTAACCGCGATTAGGGCCATGCGAGAGGAAACTTCTGGTTGCCATGGCTATGGACGAAGAGTTTCCCTCTTTCCTTTGGCTGCCGTTTTCTTTTCGCTCATTTTTCTCGCTTGCTCTCTCGCTCTTCGTCTCCCTCGCTGTCACCTCTTCATGGAAGCGAATGCATACTGGCGTGATCTGAGGTGTCCCTTTGTTATAAAGCTGTGTGGGAGGACTGGGCGTCTGTTTTGTGCTGAACCAAACTGCAGAGAAACTAATGGAGACTAACGATATTACTGCCAGAGCTGTCGTTATTTATTATCGAAGCAAACGCAGCATTTTGCCTCCTCCCGTTGTCAGGATGACTGGTTTTTTTGAACGATCATTTCCAGTTGTTGAAGCTGGTAGAGGCCACTGAGTCAGGCATCGCCTTATAGCCCGAGGGATGGATCGGTAGTGAATGGTGATTGATCCCTGCCATTGGGCTCTCAAGGGAGACACAAAAGACTCTCTACACCCTCCATCTCTTTGTAAGGGCGACAGCTATTGACCGGCAGTGTTAGAGAAATGAACCCTAAAACGCACCCTTGGGGTGGACCATAGAAAGCAGCTCGATAAAGAGTCTTCTGTCAAAATGCTAAAATGATCCAGATTAAATTAGGGGAAAACGGAGCAGCTATAACTTAAAGCGCATGTTTTTTTGTGTGTGTTTTTGTAGCAACATTCAACCTCTGCCCACTGTTTGAAATCAATGTCACCAGGGAGTTGATCTTTACAAATAATTTACTCTGTAAGGTATTTCTCTCTGGATATATCTCTGGAAGGTATTTCATGCTAAGTCTGAACAGTTTAGACGCAGTCGTGGGTGGGAGTCGTTAGCTGAAGGTGGGTGAACTTAGACGGCCATTTTAATGAGCTCGATGCTTGAGGCATCAGTGGTGCACAAAACCGTCTGTCCAGACTCGGTGTTATGTACGCTGCTTCTTAACTTTACTACGCAACTGAACTGAAAGAGCATATATTGCGAAACTCTTACATCATAAGTGTCTGCGCGCTTCTTTAGCTTTCTACTGAAGAGCTTTCATTCCAGCACCATTTTCATGCCACCATTATCTCTTTTTGTGTACTAATTCCCTCTCTGTACTCTTTTGTCTTTCCTGTTAGTGACAGTAGCTGCTGTTCTCAAAAGGCCTGTTCTGTCGATGGCTTGGCCAACTGTCTTCTTCACCGTCTGGCGGTTTTCGTTTCTCGTAATGAAGCCGTAGCGGTGCAGACGCGACGGCTGTGAAAAGTCCCGGTTAAAAGGCGCATGGCTACTCTTCCGTTGTAATAACGTTAACGTTGATACCGCGGCCGCTGGGTCACCGTGGACAGGCGTGGGGAAGAGACACCTAAGTACTCCTGATGCATGTATATAAAGTCTCGATTTGAAGTAACAGCGGTCTGCCAAAAAAACAATACGAGTAGGAGTTATAATGTATCAGGTGAAAAAAAAAAATCAGCTTGAATGAGTCATGTATAGAATTTCAATGCGACAACAGAACATTAATTAACAGGATATAAAAAAAGCAAAGAATTGGTAACTAAATATTAATGTTTATCATGAAACTCCCTGTCCAAACACTTGTGCAACAAATTGCATAATAACATGATTAATAATATTACATATGAATTGAAAAATCTCAGTGATACTTTGCTGAAGTATGTGGAACTGAGCTGCTGTTACTACTCCATGCCTGCTATGGCATCTCCTGTTGGGAAGGCTGGTGCTGCACGGTTGTCTTTTTCAGAGGCCTGGGCCTATACTAGTGAAGCAGACGAGAACATCGAGCTCTCCTCTTGTGTGTCAGCCCTCCTCGGGGTTCACCTGAGGTTAAAAAGAGTAAATTTAGCCCAGCAATCAAGAGCAATTAGCTTCCGAGAGACCCAAGGAGCTTTTGGCATGTAAGGTGCACAGCTGAGAGAGTGGAGATAATGAAACGGAGACCATTGGGGGGTGAGGCACGTGCGTCTGTGCGTATGTGTGTGTGTGTGTGTTCCTGTCTGTGTGTGTGTTTCTGTTTGTCTGTGTGTATATGTTAAAGAGATGAAGATTGATAATCTATGATCCGGGCTTTCATTATAAAGTTTCTTTTTAATCACTCAGTGAAGAGTGTTTGATAATTTCCCCAGTGCCAGATTTGCCTCCCTGAGTTCTCTAATAAACTCCAATATTAAATAATAATGTTTTCAGGCCAGTGGTTGCCTAATCTATGCCAAATCTAATTGTAAATGATCAGAGGGTCATTCTTGTACCTCAGTGATCTTGGATCCACTGCATAAAAAATCCTGCTGAGGATGAACTTTGGTCACTTTCTCTACAGCCTTTTGTTAGATGCAGACTTGTTCACAAATGTCCATTGTGAGTTTAGATACTATGATATCCCTGATCTGGTGGTGTTAGTGATGTGAGTTAATCTAGTAATTCACCCCCACCTCCCATTATCAAAAACAAAAGATTGACATTTTTTTGTTTGTCTGGTGTGACCCAGAATTTTGTGCAGTGCCACTACGCATACACACACACACACACACAGGTGAGTGTGATCAGAACCCTTCTCCTCCGTCTGATCCGAGCTCTGGTTTAACACCGCCGATGTTCCAGAGTTACCCGACTCCTCAGAGCACACCCAGTTCCTGTTCTCATCCTTAAATCGATTCCACCGTCTGACGAGTTGAAAGGTGCCGGCGTACACAAGGTTTCCGAGGTAACCCCTCATCAGGACCAGCGCCCATATCTGTTCATCACTGCATTTTGCTTTCTGGTTCTTGCAGTTGGGATGGTCAGCCCTTCTGTATGTGGTGGCACTAAAGTAAAAGGCTGACCGAGGGGAAGTGATTGCAGGACTTGTTCATGCGTCCACTGCATGGTTGTGTGTTTTCATTTTCCTGCCCTTGAATGTTATAGGGACTCTCCACTGACCAATCGCTGTGACCATGTTAGCCACCTTGCACCACCCACCGTCTGATCTAGAACAGACTGTAAAATAAGAGCGTGTGTCACTAGGTTGCTGTTGATTTTCCTGCATCGAGGTCCCCGTATGTGTGATGCTCCTGGTCATGCACACACACCCTCTCTTCCTTTCATCTGTGCGTTCGCTCAGTTTCGGCCACCCATTCGTCCTCTTGCCCCTCCCCCATCATTTCACATTAACTCTGCAGCGCTACATGAGAAAGGAGGTCAAGCCCCATTTTCATCTTTTTCTTATTGGAGTGAGTCAGACCACCTTTTTCTTTTATTTCTGTTATTTCAGTCTCTCTTTCAGGTTATCATTTTTTATTCATTGGTTTCTCCCTGATCATCTTATTGTGTGTGTGATTGTGTGTGTGATTGTGTGTGTGATTGTGTGTGTGTGTGTGTGTGTGTGTGTGTGTGGCCATGTGCTTTGATGTATTATGACCAACTACTGCTGAGGAGTCGTTTATGCTCTGCTTCATCCTTTTCTCTCTTCATCCTGCTTTCCAAGATTTTGCACCTCTCTTTGCTTGTTCCCTCTCTATAGGCAAGAGAGGGAGAGACACACACACACACACACACACAAGCTAACATGCTGTCAGTGTAAACATGCCCACGATTCACTCTCTCCTCATCTTTCCTATAATAGGACACACCGGTACTACCCAGCTAAACCCAGTCAGGCTCCCAATAGAACATTTAACCAGAGGAACCCACTGAAGTATTTCATACCTCCACTGGTGGAAGATCCTCTTCCCCCATCAGCTAATTCCCTTTTACACTGAATTAAAGGAAAGCTGTTACTAATGGAATAGGTTTCCTATGCCTGTTGGATAACAGAAGAGCACTGTTCCTGAAACAGTGGAATTATAAAACACCAGTGCAGTTAATCACTGGGGACGAGCTCAGAGTTGGGAGTCTGATTCATACAGGCTTGTTGGTGTGGGAGAATGTAAAGGTGATTGTGTTCTATGACGTGGCGCGTGTGTCTTTGTCGGCAGGTCAGGAGCGGTTTGGGAACATGACCCGCGTGTATTACAAAGAGGCTGTGGGGGCATTTGTGGTCTTCGACGTGACCAGGAACTCCACGTTCGAGGCCGTGTGCAAGTGGAAGCACGACCTGGACAGCAAGGTGAAGCTGGCTAACGGCAGCCCCATCCCCTCAGTCCTGCTGGCCAACAAGTGCGACCAGAAGAAGGATGGCTCCAACGGCGCCGCCCTCATGGACACCTTCTGCAAGGAGACCGGCTTCTTGGGCTGGTTTGAGACGTCGGCCAAGGTAAAACGCGAACACATGCACATGTGGTCATTGATGGTTTGCCACAGCCCTTCACAGTTTAGTGTTTTTCTGCTGTAACATAACTAAGTTGCCATAGCAGCTAATTTTGGAATTCCACTCACTTGGGAAAGTTTGGAGTAGAGACAGCACTGAACAGTGCAGTACTGTGGCCTTCCAGGACTGATGTAACACGAGACCCGCTAACCCATCACTGTGAAACACACCAGTAACGCTTATCCTTCATTGTTTGTCTGGGTCACGAGTGCAGGGGACCCAGATTTGTGACTCGTGCATTACTGTTAACTCCCTCGTGTTATGGGTTGTGTTCGCTGACTCGCTGACCTGCAGTGCATTGGTGAGGCTTCTCTTACAGTCTGTAAGCCCATCCTTATGATATCATGATCAGATATCAGTTTTTGCTTTTGGGGATTTTTGTTCAAGTTATATATTCTTTTACCCGTTTTGGTTTGGATTTAATATTCATTTAAAGAGAATAAGGGGTGTACAGATTAGGAGTACAGTTATGGAGTTTGGTTTCTCCCTTTTAGACATTTTGTTTCAAAATATGGATGTTCAGTTCTGTTGTCAGATAAATTAGGCAGAGGTTTAATTCCAGTCATCATTTACTGGACTCTATATATGGCTGTGTGTGTGTGTGTGTCTTATATACAGTATTATTTTATTATTATATACTCACTTGTTGCTCACCTGTAATATTTACTTTGCACCATTGATTAGAAAACACTGAAAATGCCAGGTGTCTTGTGTGTGTACGTGCGCGTGTCTAACCTATGCTGCTTCCTGACACAGTGTAACACCTGTGAGGTGGTACTATGGTCTTGTCTCCTAGCACAGAAGAATTGAACTGCGACTAGTTCTCTCACTAATGCCATTATCAGTGAGTCACCTGGAGAACTCTGTTGTGATTGGTTTGACAAACTCCCCTAATGTAATCCCTTTCCTCTGTCTCTCTCTCTCTCTCTCACACACACACACACACACACACACACATGCGCGCACAAATAAATATATTCATGTTGCTGTGTGTATGTGTGTGTGAGAGAGGGACACATTCCCCTAGCTGTTCAGATGACCCTGGCAGGCTATTTCTTCTGTGAGAGAAGCTGTTTTGTTTCTTACATTTTTCTGCAAACAATCTTACAAACAGCACACTGCACCTAATTCTCCTTTTATATAAGCCCTGTCAGAAAATCCTGAACCTCTGGGCCCTGAGAGTGCAGTACCTTTTAGTATGTCTGCCACAGACTCCATCGACCCAGTCATCAGAACCTCTGGAAAGGCCACGCTTTCTGTCCCGCCACAGAAACGTTTTCCTGTTTCCGTGGTTGGTGTCATGTTATGTTATTCTTAATCTACGCATTCGTCTGAGAGCTCTGTGTTACAGGGTTGCAAGATTGTAAGGTGGTGAAATGTTACAGATGGGAAAAGAGCAAAAGTGTCCGTGGTGTGGCCTGCTCCTCGCTGTGAGCGAGGGTTTTGGGGTTTGTGTGCGTGTGTCTGCAGGCGTCTCTGTCTGAGGCCGGTTTGGAGCTGCTTGACAGAAGGTGTCGCGTCACCCAGTCTGCATAAGCACATGTTTGTGGGATAAATCAAACCATTAAGGACTGAGCCTCACAGATGTCTGGCGGGGAGTTCTGGCACCTGTGTGCGTGCGTTTGTATATGTATGCAGATGTGTCTTCGTTTATGTGGGCCATCACATGGTCTGGAGATGGGGAGGTTGGGGTGGAGCTGCCGATTGAACACAGCCCCGCCCCCCTCACCCCAGATTCTATTTATCTCTTTCCGGAGGCCTCAGATGGCTTGCTTGCATTCGTACTCTAAGCCTCATTTGTCTTGGTTACTGAAGTGGAGGAGGGCTAAAGAGGCAGACAAAAAGGGGCAATGAAGCAGGTACACGCTGCAGCCACGCCCGCTGCAGCCACGCCCGCTGCAGCCACGCCCACTGCAGCCACGCCCACTGCAGCCACGCCCACTGCAGCTATACTTAAAACCCAGTGGCTTTAAAACAGTGAGAGGAATTTCCTGCTTTTCTTTCTCTGTGTTCATCACTGACTACCTGTGCTGTTATTGGGACTTTCCCCAGCAGCAGAAACACCTGCCAGCATATTGCATGTTCCTTGACAAATTTCAGCATCTGCAATAAATGGGTAATGGTTATCTTTAAGTGGTCGAGCAACAGAGTTTATTTGAAACTGTCACTATGTGATCAACTTGCATTCTTGTCACCATGGTTACTTAATAGTAGTGTGATGTGTGCTGGGTGAATTTTATTTATTTACTTATTTATTTATTTTTAAAGCTAAACCTAGATATAGAAAGGCTTTTAAAAATGACGACTCCCCGAGAGGGTGATTGAGTCCGGCGTTGGATCAAGGCTTCACTTTTGTCTGGGAAGCAGACCCTGCTCTTCGCATTTAATTGTGCAACGCCTGTTTAAGACAAGACCGGACCCCATGTTGCCACGGTCACGTAGGCAGCCCGCTCCCTCACGTCCGTGCTGCCTGCTGCAACTTGCCGTGCCCACGCGGGGCCCACACGCCACAGTGACAGTGTGGGCCGGTCTCCATGGCAACCCGCTTAGCAATTCCAGCCTCAGGTAGTGCTTCAAGGAAACGGAGGTCGCGTGTGGTGCCGGTGTCCTGTCTGAGCGGCAGATGGGGCCTGGCGAGAGAGCTGGACGGTTCCAGCCGAGAACCTTCGACCAGTGGTCTATCAGTGCGACTCCATACCTGCTTCACCTTGTGGGGGGGAGAGAGAGAGAGAGACATGCCCTCTCAGGTGGCTTTATTGCTGCTGGAGACACTTAAGCTCTCACACTGGAGCTCTCCTCGGTCCAGAGGAAGCAGCTCTTCGCTCTCTCGTTAGGTTTATCAGCATCCGTCTTCTCATGGTGAATCCATGTCTTGCGAGCAAGGTGCTTGGCCTTATTTTAACCTGCTACTTTTGTTTTGGGTTTTTTTTTTTTTGCAACGCCCTAAAATAACATCACCCCATGCAGTGGGGGCATTGGGGGCATAAGACGGACCATCATGAAAGTGTCATGAGAAGAGAAGAGGGAATCATAATGTAGGATCGTGTTGTTCAGCTGGATTCTTTATTGATGATACTGAAGGCTAAACTTTGTATGTCCATGACCACCTCTTGGCGCTGTTGAGATGGATCTATATGCTGCCCAGGTTTTCTGATGTTTTTAAACAGGAATGATGGATTAGAAAGAAGCATGTATCACCAAGCAGATTATTCAAAGTAAACCATTCAATGCCATCTCAAATTCAGTGGTGTGAACAAATTGTGTCTGAGTGTCATTTAGAGAGGCTTTTATGGTAAACCACACCTTTTTTACTGGACTATAAAAGCTCGTCACCGGCAGATATACATGTTATTCTCTAGTCACCCATAGCACTGAATCTGTGTTGAAGACTTTGACAATCTCATCACATTTTTGATCGCCATATTTATTTTCTGTAGAAACCAAACTTCTTATATATTTTCCTTCTTTTTTATGGCGCAGGAGAACATAAATGTGGATGAAGCTGCTCGGTTCCTGGTGGAGCACATCCTCCTCAATGACCAGGGCTTTCCATATGAGGAGAACAGCACTGACCGCATTAAGCTGAGCCAAGAGGCCGTCCCTGCCGAAAGCAAGTCAGGCTGCTGCTAGCATCAGTCGTCGGGGGGGTGGGCTGCCTGAGGGACTGAGCCGCTGGAGACCCCGCCCCCTTCTCCACCGCTGCGAATGTGCGTGTACACAGCTAATCTCCAGCTTCCCCACGCCCACCTTGGAATCGGCAGCACATACGCGCTTCCTGGGCTAAGGGTCCAGCTCCCCCAAATCACAGCCACGGCCATGAAGATGATTCCATGTGAAGTCATCACTCCATCTCTCTGTCTCTCTACCTTTCTCTGACTCGCTCTGAATCAATTTGTTTCTGTGAGAACTTCATCTTTGTAGGAAGGAACCCAAAAGGCTCTATCAGGTGAACTTTTTTGTTTTGGTTTGTATTTTTTGTTACCTCATTGAAATTGTATGTAATCTTGTAGGTCCCATAGGAGAGTGATGCCAAGTATATTTGTTATATGCAATTTAAGTTAGAACATCTAGTAAAGAACACTTTTCCACAATGTTATGAAGTCAGGAAGTCATAGGGCTGCGGGGGTCAACCAGTAGAGTTTTACTTTAGTTCTTATATTGACAGTAGCTGTCGGCGTGCCAGCCAGAGACATTTACCAATGAAGTATTTATCTGGGAAAAGTCCTGTCAGGAACCTTGCTCTCTTACTCAAATGACACTCAAGAAAAACTTTAAAATAAAAGTTTGATACTTTCTCTCTCTCTCTCACTCTCTCCCTCTTTCTTTCTCTTTATATTTTTCATTTTCTGTTTACTTATCACAATTCATCAGTTGCCTTCCAGACTTCACCGATAAGAAGCTTATTACACAGAAGGACATTATCCAGAGTGTCAAGGAGGAAAGATAAGAAAAAACAGAGGGGAAAAAAACTCCAGGGAGAGGAGGTCTGTCAGAGGCATTGGTATAAGCACTAACTGGAACTCCTCTTGTGGGGGTGGGGGGGAGGGTCCCTCAGACTTGTAGTCCAGCACATACGTGGACTAGTGTTCATTTTGATAATGGTGATGACAGGTTTTTGAAATGGTACTAAATAAGGTATTTGAGTACTTATCCATGCCTCTCATTCTGTTGAGGCTTGGTGGCAGGTCAGCCTTTAAAAATATGCTGGATTCAGCCTTTGTTAAAATAACACTCTTGAAAAATAAAGACTTTTAATAAATGTTTTTGGTCAGTTATTATTACATCTCTTGCTCTCAGTTTCACGCTGGTGGAGTTTAAATACCTTTTAACAGACAGATCGGTTTCTTTGGATTTGTATCGTGGAACTCACAGGGTGTGTATGTATGTATGTATGTATGGACACTCTATGAACACCTCACCTAATTGTTGAGTTCAGGTGTTTCAGCCACACACTTTGCTACCATGTGTAGAAAGTCAAACACACAGACCTGCAATCTCTTTAGACACACATTGGTGGTATTATGAATCTGACTGAAGCTCTATGACTTTAAACGTGGCACTGTTAGGCACTCTTCCCAGAAGTCATGAATTTTTTGCCTTGCTAGAGCTGGTCTGATCAAATGGAAGTACGATTTTTGTGAAATTGAAGCGTGTATGAGCAAGTCCCGAAGCGAGAGACCATGCAAATTTACAGAGAGGGGCATGTTAAACGAGAAGAACAACAAAAAACATCAAAAATGGCCCGCGTTACATTACTATGTCACTCCAAACTCCTTGTGGAAACATTATCACAAGGACATTAGGATGTAGCATGCTGTGTGTTAGGAGCATCATGATATGACTTGATGAATTAGAACATGTACTGTAAGCCAGGCCTCCTTTTAATAAAGACCTAACCTCACAAATGCTCTTTTTATATAGACCTGACCTCACTAACGCTCTTTTTATAAAGACATCCTCACTAAGGCTCTTTTTATATAGACCTGCCCTCACTAATGCTCTTTTTTATATAGACCTGCCCTCACTAATGCTCTTTTTTATATAGACCTGCCCCCACTAACACTTTTTTTACATAGACCAGTCCTCACTAGTCACTCTTTTTACATAGACCGGTCCTCACTAATGCTCTTCATAAAGACCTGCCCTCACTAATGTTCTTTTTTATATAGACCTACCCACACAAACACTCCCACTCCCACACTCAAACAAATGGGTACAAACACATTCCAAAGAGTGGAGGCTGTTTTATCCAAAGAGGAAATGGATAGGGGCTAGTACAGAAACACTCCATAACGACATCCATACTTTTGGAATGGGATGTCCAACAAGCTCATGTACACTGGAGATCAAAATTAGAGAACTGGGGGCTTGGACTCGGACATTTGTAAAGCTGCTTTGAGACAACGTCTGTTGTTAAAAGCGCTATAAAAATAAA
>JAOXYF010000005.1:3912171-3922886 GCA_028565775.1 Sternarchorhynchus goeldii
CTGATTGAGTGATGAATGCAAGGAAGGAACCACATGTTGTTGAAGAAGGTTCTGATACACACTTGCATTCACTCTTTCATGTAGCTTCTTTTCATGTATGAGAGGTCCAACTCTTTTCATGTATGAGAGGTCCAACTCCTGCTGCCAAAAACATTCCCCAAAACACTTCTTCCTCCACCTTTCACTGACTTCTTTACACACTTCGGGTTCAGTCTTTCCCCAGTTTATCGAGGAACATAATGTTTCCCATCAGACCCAAATATATTAAACTTGCTTTCATCACTAAAATGAACTCTGGACCACTTCTCCTCTGTCCACACAGTGTAACAGCACAGTGTTAGCTCACTGGTTAAGGCACTTGACTAGTAATCAGGAGGTTGCTGGTTCAAACCCCACCTCTGCCACTGTTGTGCCCCTGAGCAATTCCCTCAACTGCTCAAGATGTATCTAATCACAAAACTTTGGATAAAAGCGTCACCCAAATGCTCTAAAAGGGCAGTCTAGCTTTTTGAATATTTTTGCTAATGAGAGGTTTGGTCACTGCAGAGTGGGCTTTCAGTCCAAATGCTCTTAAATATCGAGACACTGTATGATGAGACGGATCCTTACCCTTTTCAGTGCTGAACTGGTGAGCGATTCCAGCTGCAGTGTTAAACCAATTACCCATGGAGATTCTCTGCATTTTCCTGTCCTCTCTTGCATTTGTCTTTCATGGGTGACCAGCCTTCTTGGGGGACTTGAATGAGTTTGTGATGTTGTAAAGATGCAATATTCAAGAAATCACAGACCTGGATCGGCCCACAGACCAACAGAACTTCTCTTGCTATGGCTGATAGGGTCGCCCCTTTGACCTCCATCTGGACAACCTGCTGCTGGACGGTTTCAGTCACTTTGGAACAGCTCACCATTTTTGCAAAGTCAGCGAAAACTGGAAAATTAGGCTGCCAGTTAAATAGGGTTTGTCAGATAATTAAGGAAATTAGCGAGGTTCCAGATTAACATCAATAACCAATAAATTTAGTGTTCTCTAATTTTGTGTGAAAGTGTTCTCTAATTTTGATCAGTGTCCTTTTTCAATTATAGCATTTTTTATGCTGTGCTTTAGAATACTGTATATACAATTTATGAAATAAGCTTAAAATACTGGTATTTCACTTCTGTTAGGATAATTTCACATAGGACTACACAATGACCTTGACATTTAGGAAATTGTGTGTTGTTCTCTAATTTTCATCTCTAGTGTAGGTGTGATAGTGAGGTGTGCACAAACATTTCATATAGTGTAGCCACTGGCCTGCGTACAATTTCTATATATAGATGTTATAAGAAATACAGTGCAGTACAGTGTTTCCAGAGAAACGAGGATTCTGACAAAGGTCCATCAGCTGTGTAATGCTTAAGTAAAATGCTTAAGGAGTCATTTGGAGAGACAAACCTTACTCAGTACGAAAGGTCTAATACATTTGAGCTAAAAGGCTTAATGTTATTAGGCTAAAACATTACTTGACGACAAGAAGCCTTTAGAAACAATATTTACGATTAGATATAAAACGATATCCAGATGAATAGGATGTTGCCCTTCACGTCACGTAATGACATCCGAAGAGCACTTGAACGAGCCCCTATTGGCAGGCCCACGTGGTGCCGTCGCTTAGCAACAGGGCAAACTTTCCTCAGTAACTGCCTACCAAAACAAACCGAATCTTTTCATCTGTGGTAGAAATCATTAACTCCGGAGAAAAGTATTAGCCAGTGACAAAAAAAACTACAATGGCGAAGCAGCCTCCAAAGAAAAAAGACTCGTCGTCTAGCCGCATCCCTTCATCGCAAGGACAGTCACCCACTAAAGAGTAAGAAATGTGTTCTTTGTTAACAAACATATTCACAAGCTTACATTGGTCATATAACTGGCTGGCCGTTAGGCAATATTAACTAACGCTAGCTAACTAGCTATCGAACTTAATATTATATAATTACTAGCAGAGTGCCTTGACAGTAAATGTAATCAATTCACTGGCCTTAGGGTGGTCTCATTAGCGGTCAGTTCTTCAGAAGGTCCAGGAGAGATTAAGAGGAGCCGTTTCCCTATCTGGCCTGAATGGAACGAAACGGAGGTCAGTGCTGAGAAATGGGACGCGGCCAAAGGTGCAAAGGACGGCAAAGCCGGGAAGAGTCCGTTGAGCGTGAGTGTCAGTGGACCTCTGGTCCAAAAATGAACCTGCCTGTTAATTGCGCCCTCATTCGTGAAATGGAGAGAGAATTTGATAGAGAATGTATTCTTACTCTCTTTTACTCCTGTAATGGACTACTGGGCAATGTCTTAAAAAAACATTGTACTGAGTAGCACTTCATATTACTACATTTTTAGCAGTTTTTTGAGGACCCTGAGGGTAAGGTTGAACTGCCACCATCTCTAAAAGTTCACACCTGGAAACGCCCTTCGGAACACATAGTGAATAAGGTAAGCATGTGTTTTCCAGAAAAGCAGCAGACACATTTTAAATTTGCTCTCTTTCTACTTCAGTTACAGCCTGTTCTAGTCATTCATGCACTGGACCATGTTCAGACAGTCATGCATGTTGGAGCAGTTCTGTGGACTGGAGTCAATAAAATATGAAGACCACTTGGCTCTTCTTTTTAGCACTTTTCTTTAGAGAACTGTTCTCCTCCAGTCTCAAATGAGCCAGCGATGTAACGCAATTTCCCAGTTCTCAGCGTTATCAGAAAACAATTATATCCGGCTCGTAGCTATCAGTGCAGGTCGCCGCAGAAAAAGAGATCCGCTGGGTGGTCGAGAAAGTGCTCGTCCTCGGCAGCGAGCCAAAATCAATCACCTCAGTGTTCGCTTGGCCGCAAACTGAGGTTAACTCCTTTGCTTTCATATCCGTGCCAACAATGTGCACGGTGGCAGATATTTGATTTGGAAGCCTTTAGAGTTCATTCAGGGTTAATGACACATTAACAACACATTCATAGAGCGCGTTGTTCTCCATAGAACTATGACTTTAATGCGTCAGTGTGTTCAACGACAATGCTGACAGACAGAGACAAAGAAATAGAAACAGGGATACGTTTATTTGAACTGGGATTTATTTTAAAGTTTATTTTTAAGCCTTCATAGCCAAACTCAAGAACATAACAGTGCTCTGAGAGGTCACCTTTGGGCATGAAACCAGAGATGGTTTGTTGAGATTATATACCCTCACTGGCCACCTATTTAGAAATATTTACCTTATACACAAACGTCCTGGCCACCTTATTAGATACACCTGAATTACAGGTACATGTCATAGGTGTATAATTAGAGATTGTTGCCTATCTATACATACATTTTCTCAGTCATCTTCTGCTTTGTTCACTGGTCAGTTTCCGACCACAGGACTGCTAAGCAGTCTGGCTGGCAGACCATTCCCAACACAGCCTTACCCTGACATGGTAGTTCTATGGTTGTGGGTGTTGAGCTGCTAGAACTTTATTGGGCACAGCAGTGTTGCTGGAGTTTTTACCTGTGTCAGTGTCGCTGCTGAGTTGAGTGGTCTGCCATCCAAAAATACCCAGCAAACAGCTCTCCTCTGGCCAGAAACTGACAACTAATGAAGGGTTAGAGGATGACTAACAGAAATTATGCATGGCAGCATATATAGACAATAGTTATAGACTTGAGCTGTATACCTCAGAGGTGTTTCTGGTGGTGCTCAGTTTCTAGTGCAGTGGCTGATAAGTGTATATCAGATAATATCAGACAGTATAATATCTTAATGAATACACTTTCTGTGAAGATTTTTTATGTGTTTTTTGTATCAAAGTAACTGTTCTTTTTTATCCACATAAACAAAATGTTTGTGTGTTTTTGGCAGGTTCCAGTTGTGGTTGAAAATGAAGCAACTTTTGATCTAACTTCAGCTAATAAACACCTGCTCTCCAGTGAGGTGAGGCACAAGAGAGCAGCTCCTAGCACTGACTTACACAGACATGTCTGTCAGGTCTCTGTGGCCATAACTGCTCTACTGACTATATCACAGACTCACCTAGAAGAGGAAAAATGGAACTGTTTGTAGCCTCTAGAAAACCATTAATTTTTTCCAAGTTAGCCAGCTAAGCCAGTGTCAACTCAGAGATGAAATCCCAGCAGTGCCTTTAGGCGTGATGTTATTGATGGTGTTCTCACCAGGCGGTGTGCAGCGTTGCAGAGCTTTCTTCTCCTCGTTATTTTAAAGCTTTGCTAGCCAAGCTAGATGCCTGCTAGCTTGTATATACAGGACTGGATAATTAGCATCAGAACTCCAAAACGTCCACGGTGAATGGGGCAGTTTTGTGTGGCTTCACTGGCTTCCTCCCCCGGTTGACTCACTGACGCTCACATCTCGCCGCCCCAGCTCATACGCTTCATCATCAGCGAGATCTACATCGCGTGGAAAGTATGCATCGCAGCAGGGGTCGAGGACAAGGTCGTTTCCGTGGACTCAGCCCCTAATCCCTGGAGGCCCTGGGAGCACATCTATTCCCTGTGCAAAGCAGCGAAGGGCCACATGCCTCTCTACAATGTCTATGGGAAATACGTGGTTAGACTCTACTGGATGGTGAGTTCTGACCACAGCTAGATCATATTACATTTGACGTCCAACCCAGTGCCATCCCAGTGTTTGTTTGGTGGGTTTTTGGAGCAAGCATGGCAAATTAGCACAGGGCTACCAGGGCTAAGTGGAGAAGTAATGTTTTGGCCAGCTTTGTGGATTGATATGTAGACATGTGATTTATCAGTGTTTTAGTTAAATACTCATGTCTGACTTCATCTCTTTCTTTCTCTCTTTATCTGTCCTCATCTCTCTCTCTCTCTCTCTCTCTCTCTCTCTCTCTCTCTCTCTCTCTCTCTCTCTCTCTTCCTGTCTAATCAATCTTAAATGCACTTCAGTAGAGTATAGTATCCCTACACTAATGTACTGTGGGCATTTGAAAAGCTGCCTAGCTCTCAACATGTCCTTTTTCTAGAGCTGTTTGGTGTAGAGTTGAGTGACATGAGTGGGAATATTTTGTCTCAAGTGAGGGAGTACTTAAACAACAACCAAAAACCCTCAATGGCCTTCGCAATATGACATCACGTTACAGTTTTGCAGTATATGAGTGAGTACTAGTGCTTTTTAACCAGACCTTTGATTAAATATTAAAAATGCACATATTCCCTCTATCGCTTTCTGCATATATATGTTTCAGGGCTGCTGGAGGAAACTCACTATTGATGACTCATTACCATTTGATGATAAGAACAACCTGCTTCTCCCGGCTACCACCAGCCAATCAGAGCTCTGGCCGATGCTGTTGGCTAAGGCTATCCTCAAACTGGCCAATACAGAGTGAGTGCAGAATGAGACTACCATGATCAAAATGGTCCAATTATTATTAACTTTGTAAAGCCATTGTATAGAGCTCCTAGGATTGCTGGGAGTAATGGTAGACTTGCCTGACCTTGTTTAACGGTATTGGATATTTGTGAATGTGACATATGAATGCAAGTACATTTCCATTTTCCAGTTAAATTTACGGCATTTAGCAGACGCTCTTATCCAGAGCGACTCACAAAAGTGCTTTGTCATTTAGCTCACAGAACGTACATAACATATGATACAAGTCAAAACTCAGTGTGCAAACAGAATTTAAGGGAAAGTCACTGAATTCTGCGAATCATTATTTGACATACAGGAAAATATCACAATACATAATAGAATACCTATGTTATTTTTTTTCTGTGGCCTTTTCGTTGACTCCCATGAAGTACACACACACACACACACACATACCTGATGAAATGGCGCATGCGTCTCCCTGCGTCCCTCTAGGGCGGCGACAGTAGGCTGGCGTGGGTTTCCCATTCGAGTTGCGCTAGCGCTAGCGAAATGGTGCAGTTAATTAATAGCTGCCGGACTGCTTGAATACAGCGTCCCATGAGGTACAATTAGTGCATCTGCCATCTGCTTTCTTCAAAAAGTAGAGAGAAAGAGCGATAGGTCACACACAAACACACACACACACACACACACACATTTACACACGTTCTTACATGAAACTGCAGAATAGTAAAGTGCACTGTGTATAGAAATATGTTTTTTGTTTTTTTGTATGAGAATTCGAGTTTTTGTGCACTCCGTGGTGACCCTGTCCGTGTACTAATGCCAATTCACTTTTATTCCTCTGTGTAGCTCATTTCATTCAGGACTTTTTTTTCGTGTTCTGAATGAAATGAGATACACATATTTTTAGTTCCAGCTCTCTAACACTGTTTTACTCAACATGTATTCACTCTCTTCACTTCTTCATCTGTACCAGCTGTACCAGCTGCTGATCTGCAGGTTGAATGTGGTCTGTTCTGGTCAAGACGTCCAACATGGTTCGCTCTCGTGCCCCAAATGAAGCATAATGAGCATTTGGTAAAGGAATTAACATTGTCATTGTCACCATGCGTTTCAGCGCGCCACCCGTCTCCGGGAGAGAGCTGAGAGAGTTCAGCGTTATCCACTGTCTGACTGGCTGGACACCAGAGCTCCTCCCCCTTCAGTAAGACTCTCTCACACTCGACAGCTTACACACTTCGAGGCTGTTATTTACGGAGCGAGCCCTTCTCCTTATAGGATACTGATAGCGCGTTGCCTAACACTGCTATTTCTACTGACATTTCTTTCCCAACCTTTCTGAAAGACTCTGTTACTCTGCTCTGCTTGGATTCTGAGCCTCTGCCTGCCATACCTCTGTGTTTATACACTAAACCATTTCATTTAGGGACACTGAGGGCACCTAATGTTTGCTGCAATTTGTGACCCAACATTTAAGATGTTTTGGTGATGGAGTAGTAAGATCTTTGCCTAAGTACGTTTTGGTGATGGAGTAGTAAGATCTTTGCCTAAAATGGTACAAGCCACCTTGTCCCCACTGCATTCCTGATGGATTAATTCAATGAAGATAAAAGTGAAAATAAATATACATTTTTAAAATTATTTATTGCTAACTGTAAAGGCTGATATTGCCATGTCTTTGACAATCGAAACTGGAAATCATGTTATTCAACACTTTTTCCCAGCTATGGTGTGAAATAAAACCTTCTCTGTGCCATTCTCTTCCCCTCTCTCTCTCTCTCTCTCTCTCTCTCTCTTTCTCTTTTCCTCTCTCCCTCCTTCACTCCATCCATTTTGGTAGGCTGGGTAGGGGTAATGAGGTTTACTGATCTATCACCTTCAGGGTCCTTACCGGGCTGTGAGCGGCAAGAAGACAGCTTTGCATGTTGTCAGGCATTGACGGACACACCCGCCCACCCACCCGCCCCGCCCCGCCCACGCTCTCTTCTGTACCTCTTGGGAAATGCAAAATCTAGCCAACATGGCAGGGGATGGTGGTGGTGGTGGGTGGGAATGGTGTTGCTGAGGCCATGGAAGATCTCCTTCCATGAAAAGACAGCAGAGCTTAGCTGGGGTTGTTTGTCAGCGAGTGTTCTGCATGCGTATGTCAAACTTCAGGTTGTGTGTGTACCAATTTGTGCCTCTTCCTTCTTGGTCTGTGTATATTAGAGCGGGTTACTGGACTTCTTGGGGTCATTTAGTCCACATGGCAGCTCCATCTCTCTCAGAATGCTCCCAACCAGGCTTGGTCAAGGCAAATAAGAAAGGGGCGGGCAGGCAAACTAAAAACCCACCCCATCACCAACCCACTCAGCAGCATTTCAGCCCAACCTTCAAGCTAGATCAATGGCCTCAACAAGGTGGAAATGAACTTCCAGAGATCATGGAAAGTACAGCTGAAAGACAGAAGAAAAGGTCTGGTTTCAACACAGCAGATAATGATATACAGTCGATTATGTTTCTGTGCTCTTGGGTGTTATGTCTGTCTCAGACATGGGCATGATGCGGGCCAATCGCGTACAGAATATTGATCACCAGCTGCTTGGTGCTTTCCTCTAATTGCTGTTTATCGATTATCACCGGACAGTAGTGTTCTCTCTCAGCTTGGCTGGTTGCGCCTTAGCTAAAGATCCCACAGTGGGTTGTCAATTAGATACAAACCACAACTTGCTTGGTTTAGCTTAAATAGAACTATGCAGTGGTTAAACAGTCACTCAGGGAAGCATGACTGAGCCTAGGCTTCCCTAACGCAGCGCTGGGGTGTTTTCCCCAGGTCCCGCCATGTGGGGAAACTGTGGGAATTCCTGCAGGACGCCATTCCCAAGTTTCAGGTCGAGGAGGGGGTCTCGTCGGAGAGGTGTGCATCAGCAGCCAGCACGCATTCACAGGCAGGCGAGTGTAAGAGCGCCTCTCCCACTCTGAACAAGGAACAGCTGAAAGGTACGAGACAAGTACGGAATCCCACTCCAACTGTTCTGGGGCCGTTTTCCAAATGCATCAGACAAAATCACACATCCAGCAGGAGCAGGGCCAAAATAAGCAAGCGTGGATTCCATGGCTGCCCTGAAACATTTGAAATGATATTTAAACAGCGAAAGAGGAAACATATTCTGAAACTATATGAGCACGAAAGAAACAAATGGTACAGTGGGTACGGAAAGTATTCAGACCCCTTTACATTTTTCACTCTTTGTTTCATTGCAGCCATTTGCTAAAATCAAAAACGTTCATTTTATTTCTCATTAATGTACACTCAGCACACCATCTTGACAGAAAACAAACAGAAATGTATAAACTTTATTAAAAAAGAACATTTATTAAAAAAGAAAAACTGAAATATCACGTGGTCATAAGTATTCAGACCCTTTGCTCAGTATTGAGGAGAAGCACCCTTTTGAGCTACAGCCATGAGTCTTCTTGGTAATGATGCAACAAGGTTTTCACATATGGATTTGGGGATCCTCTGCCATTCTTCCTTGCAGATCCTCTCCAGTTCCATCAGGTTGGATAGTGAGATGCTCAGTTGGGTTTAGATCAGGGCTCTGGCTGGGCCAGTCAAGAATGGTCACAGAGTTGTTCTGAAGCCACTCCTTTGTTATTTTAGCTGTGTGCTTAGGGTCATTGTCTTGTTGGAAGGTGAACCTTCGGCCCAGTCTGAGGTCCTGAGCACTCTGGAAGAGGTTTTCTTCCAGGATATCTCTATACTTGGCCGCATTCATCTTTCCTTCAATTACAACCAGTCGTCCTGTCCCTGCAGCTGAAAAATACCCCCATAGCATGATGCTGTCGCCATGTTTCATTGTTGGTATTGTATTGGGCAGGTGATGAGCAGTGACTGGTTTTCTCCACACATACTGCTTAGAACTAACGCCAAAGTTCAATTTTAGTCTCATCAGACTAGAGAATCTTATTTCTCATAGTCTGGGAATCTTTCGTGTGTTTTTTGGCAAACTCTATGCAGGCTTTCATATGTCTTGCACTGAGGAGAAGCTTCCGTTGGGCCACTCTGCCATAAAGCACCGACTGGTGGAGGGCTGCAGTGATAGTTGACTTTGTGGAACCTTCTCCCATCTCCCTACTGCATCTCTGGAGCTCAGCCACAGTGATCTTTGGGATCTTCTTTACCTTTCTCACCAAGGCTCTTCTCCCATGATTGCTCAGTTTGGCTGGACGGCCAGGCCTAGGAGGAGTTTTGGTCGTCCCAAACATCTTCCATTTAAGTATTATAGAGGCCACTGTGCTCTTATGAACCTTGAGTGCTGCAGAAATTCTTTTGTAACCTTGGCCAAATCTGTGCCTTGCCACAATTCTGTCTCTGAGCTCCTTGGGCAGTTCCTTCGACCTCATGATTCTCATTTGCTCTGACATGCACTGTGAGCTGTGAGGTCTTATATAGACAGGTGTGTGCCTTTTCTAATCAAGTCCAGTCAGTTTAATTAAACACAGCTGGACTCCAATGAAGGAGTAGAACCATCTCAAGGAGGATCAGAGGAAATGGACAGCATGTGAGTTAAATATGAATGCCACAGCAAAGGGTCTGAATACTTATGACCACGTGATATTTCAGTTTTTCTTTTTTAATAAAGTTGCAAAAATTCCTACATTTCTGTTTTTTTTCTGTCAAGATGGGGTGCTGAGTGTACGTTAGAAATAAAATGAACTTTTTTGATTTTAGCAAATGGCTGCAATGAAACAAAGAGTGAAAAATTTAAAGGGTTCTGAATACTTTCCGTACCCACTGTATATTCCAAGCTAGAAAGAACTTTGGCTGAGCGACTAACCTCATAACACACAATATCAGTCAGTGTCAAAATGACTTCCTAGAAAAAAAGAGGCTGTAGTCTCTGTAAAGCCCAGTGCTAGACTATGCTCATTAAAGTACTATATGCTAAAGAATCTACATACGTAGCCTATTAGCAGCCAGCACCTTGACACAACCTGCCCCAAAGTCGCAACCACCATGCTTTGATGTCCTTATGTGAAGAAGATCAGAAACACAGCAGCTCTTATAGAAACATCAGGCACAAACCTCTACCCCCAAGTCGTGCTCCCACCCCTTTAAAACGCAGAAGCCACACCCATGTTCCAGAGTCACACCTGCCCATGTGCTTCACCCTTTCAGAGAAGAAGAGGAGCAGAGAGGGCGAGAGAGAGAGAAAGGCCAACGGAACCATCTCCACCGTGGCCAACGAAGCTGCCTCAACCCAGAGCACCGGTGCCGGCCAGCCCACAGCCCACAGTGAGGCAGTTTGTAGGTGTGGGTGTGTGTGTGTGTGTGTGTGTGTGTGTGTGTGTGTGTGTGTGTGTGTGTGTGTGTGTGTGTGTGTGTGT
>JAOXYF010000005.1:3928929-3941690 GCA_028565775.1 Sternarchorhynchus goeldii
CTCTCTCTCTCTCTCTCTCTCTCTCTCTCTCTCTCTCTCTCTCTCTCTCTCTCTCTCTCTCTCTCTCTCTGTCTCCATCACCTACCCTTTTTATTTTAATAGCATTGCACAGACAGACAGACACCCGCCCACACAGACGCACAAGCACGCGCACCGCTATCGTCTCCATCTCGTCCGATCGTGACTCTGCACTTGGTCCTCGTCACGACAGGCCAATTACATGCTTTCCTAGTGAGCTCGTTGGGTTGCTTAGTAACACCTGGAGTGAGCTAAATGAAGTGGGCTCCCGCGGCGGCTTCACCGGAACGTCTGTGTCCACGTCGGCTCTTTGCTTATCAGACATGACTCTTCAGGGATCCTATTGGCTCCTGTTGGAATCCTGTCTTGCCTGTGGGTTTAGCAGTGAGGCCTATGACTCCTTGCTTGCTTCCTGGGTCCCTAGAGGGAACCAGAAGAAAACTGCTTTGTGCCAGTTTGTAAAGTCACATAGTATTTGTAAAGTCGATTGCACTTTGCAACTTTGATCAATTGCACTCATTTCCATATGCTTGACCCTGGAGGTGAGGAAGAGAATATGTTGTAAAACCAAAGATCTTCTTGGATCAGTGTGGAACAGCAGCTTATACCAACACCTCACACTTATGATGCTGAACGTTTGAATTGACTGGTTCTAAGTGTAAGAGCACATCTTCAGGCTGCTGTTAGCTCTACTAAAGACACGTGGAGGAGGACCAAAGGTGTGGAAGAATTTGCTTCCTGCCAGCTCGCAGTCCTAGTTCTAGACTGGAACTATTAAGCCTTGTCATCCCCTCCACTAAAACTCACTAGCCCCGCCCCCAAGACTCACAAAATATCTGTGTTAGAGATTAATAAGGGCTGCTGAGAGAGGCTGCACGTTTCACGTGGCTCACGTGATCCTGCTTCTCACATAGCCCTGGTCCTGACAGCACGTTTCGTGCCGTGTGCCAAGCATGACAACCAGCTGATGGAGGCTGGTAAAGTAGCGCCTCTCACTGTGCCCCCAAAGCTCTGAGCGCTTCAGCCATTGGTCGATTTGCTCGTTGCGTACACACGATTCCACCCGTGATTAGCTGAAGCAGGTGCATTACATTGGAAGAAGCACTGCACACCTAATTAACGTTCAGTGCCCAGTCTTGTATGAAGCAGTTGATTTTGCTATAGTTATATAAAAATTCCCTCTACATTGTAACATCCTTTCTCTCCTCCCAAATTCATTCTTCCAAATTCATTCTTCCTGCAAATATTGGTGTGGGCAAGTATTGTTTGGGGTTAAATGCTTCACAGCTAGTCTGAATAAGAAGCTAGTGCTGTCTATTACAAGAACAATGTCCATGGAACCAGGAGTTTACCTGGTTTCAGTTTCCTTAAGTTCTTCTGCCCCTCTACAGTCAGCCAATACAGCTCTTCTCTTTTCATAAGCTCTATGAGCTGTTTACACCCCAGACATAATGCCAAATGCCTTCATTTTGATCAGAGGCGACAGAGGCAGAGGCGACAGAGGCAGAGCTTTCCTCGCTTTCTGACAAGATGAAGGACAAAGAGAAGGAGGGAGCGCAGACGAAGAGCGGCGGTCCGGACCGGGCCATGCTCCAGGAAACCTGGCTCCACCTGCACCACTTCCCCCAGTGCTTCCAGTGAGAAGCGGCTGAGCCCCTTTCACTCCCTGACAAAAAACGACAAAGCATTGTCAGTCCGTTCTCGCAAGATTCTGTGCAAGTGATGCTTTTCCTTGTGTCTTCAAAGGACATTGATGGTGTTCCACAAACCCAACACCTACACTTACAACTCACAGAAGTCACAGTTCAAGGTGAAGTTATTTCTTGGTCACCGAAGTAGTGGCAATGTTTGACTTAGCAGGTGTGATGAAACTGTAATATACCATTCAAGTCCATAGCTTTGAGGTAAGGAACACACCCTACAGAACAATTTCTTTAATGTCTTTGTGGAACCTTTCTCTCAGAAGGGCATTCTGAGGAGGTTTTCTGCCTGCAATGTGAGCTTTCAAGGCTGTAAGTACAGAAACGGACATTTTAACTGGCTTTGTTTCATCTGTCAGAGCTCTGTCACAACTAGAGCATCTGCCACAGCTCTGACCAGTACCACGGCCTCCACCAACTCGGCCATGACCTCCAGGCTGCCTGGCTCCTCCATAGCAACCCCGGCGCAGGTACACGCACGCACACGTGTGAACGTGACCATGGCCTGCGTTTGTGCTCACATCAAGCGGTTGCACTCACACAAGGGCAAACGTGCACGCACACACACATCGTTTGTTTGGGGGTTGAGTGTTGTTTATAATAGTTCCGTTGTTAGATCGCCTCTCCCTGTTGTGCTGTGTAATGTTGATGAGCCATACTGTTTTACAGTAATCCACTGAGAGCATTATGGTTTGATTTAATCTTAGGTAATTACTGTGTGTGTGTGTGTGGGTGGGTGGGTGTGTGTGTGTGAGCGTGTGTGTGTTTGCTCATGATTGTGTGCGTGTGCACAGCAAACGTCCTCCTCAGAGACGTATACCAATCCAGACCACATTAATACATTAATATTTACTGTTGATGTCCATTAGGTACAAAGAAACACTTTCTCTCTCTCTCTCTCTCTCCCTCTCTCACTCACACACTCACTCATTTACTCTCACTCTCTCTTTCAAAGGGCCCAGATGAAAAGGGCTCTCACTTCCTGTTTGTAGATAGCCTGTTACCTACAGAGATTCTCATCTCATTCTCAGCACTGGTACTCTGGGGAGACAGCATGGATGAGAGTAAGGCACATACACGCACACACATACACACTCACACAGATGCACACACACATACACACAAAGGTGCATACACACACACACACACACACACACACATATTTAGTTATTTATTTATATGTGTGTATGTCCATATGTGTGTGTGCGTGTGTGTGTGTGTGTGTGTGTGTGTGTGTGTGCGTGCGTGTGCGTAGTCAAGGAATGTATCTGCAGGCCTGGATTTCTGACAGCTGAACCTTTTTCCTGGAAGAGCACAAGATCGCAGTTCCCTTGGGTGAACATCCGCACCACTGCCTGCAAAGCAGCCGTTCTGTCCCTCCCACCGGGGTAAGAACCACTCAAAACCACTGCCATAAAGAACCAAAGCCTTAGTAATAACCATAACCCTTACTGCAACTATAAATATTGGCATCATCATAACTGGAGCTTGGAACAATAACAATAACATTCAAATCAGTGATAATCCTTAATCTTGCCAGCACGCTTTAAGCACATCAGGGTAATGCAGAGCATAACCATGTAATAACTATTACCATACTCATAACCCTTAAGATCTTTACTGAAACCACTATAAGAACAAGACTCTTACACATTTATTTAACCCAATACATTAATGTTGTTTAAACAACTTCGAATTCAAACATTGAGATAAACGTATTGTAGCCTACTTTATTTAATTTACATAAAAATTTGGTCTAGTCTGTTCAGTAATGCTTCATCCCCTTTTCATAAGAATGTGTATGTATCATAACAATGGCATCAAAGCGATGTCACGCCACATCTGTAATCCTGAGCACGACTCACTCGCTCTGATCACTGCCTACAAGGCGGCGTCTCTCCATGCCACGGTGGTTATCGGAACACCCTTCAATAACTGGAGCCATGACAGCCGTGTGTGAACACAGCAAACTCTGTATGAGCTTGCTGTAGGTTCTGCTCTCAATAACGGAGCCAGCCATCTCTGAGGAACCTCAGAGACAGTGAGAGAGAGAGAGAGAGAGAGAGAGAGAGAGAGAGAGAGAGAGAAAGCGATAGATGACCCAGTATGCTATTTCTAGCTCCATAGTGGCCTAAAAGTAGGGGGCCTACATACAAAATGTGCATGCTGGGAACAGACGGATTTATCAGGAAGCAATATAAGAGAGAAAGAGAGAGAGAGAGAGAGAGAGAGAGAGAGAGAAGGGTTGTGTGCCACCCGTAATGTGTGCATTAGAACTACCCTGTGTGAGGACTGGGAGAGCGTGGAATGCTCTTTTTAAAAGCTGTTTTTTTCAAGCAGATCCTGCAGGCTATGGTCTTGTCTAATGCTGTAATGCTGTTCCTGATGATTGCTGTGTTTCCTGGTTTATGCTTTAGCACATGCTTCAGTCAGTCCTTTTTATGTCCACTTTCTTTATGAAGTGCTAAATACTTGTGGCAGAAAGAGATGCTGTGTGTGTCCTTTGCAAAAAACCCTCCCAAGTGCATGCTTTCTGCTGATCTGGCAACCTCAGCCAAACCTGTTATCTGCTTTTGTCTTTTGCCATGCCTTCTACTCATGGATGGTGGTTTGAGGTCTAAATGCAAAAACGTTGGGAACCTGAGCTGATGTTTGGATTTGTGCTAGAAATACAGATCCCCCCCCACTTAGGGAGGATCTCAGAGTAGAGTGTTGGAGATGCAGAGAATGGAGGTAGCCTGGTAAGATGTCACATCACAGAGAACAGGGGAGGTGGCCTGGTGCGATATTACATCAAATAGTGACAAACTATAATCTGCGTTCATTTTTAAGAGCTATTATTTTAAAAGTTGCAACTTTGACAAAGATTCTATTTCTGAAAGGTTGTAACGTAACGATGAGTGCAGGGTGCATGTGTGAGGGTGAGGTCAAGAGAGCTCAAGAGGATTTTTATTGTCTTTTCAGTTATATACAGGTATATAGTGAAATGAATGAAGGTTTCTCCAGAACCATGGTACAATACAAAAGAAGGTTCTGTATGTAGACAACACAGATAACAGCCAGCACATTAATTTTAAAAAAATGTTATAAAATGAAATATGATTTGTTAAATATTTGTTGTCAGTCACTGGGTGTTGAGAAGATGGCATGAGGAAAGAAACTGTTGCACAGTCTGGTTTTGAGGGCCTGAATGCTTCGGCTCTTTCCAGATGGTAGAAAAGAGAAGAGCTTGTGTGGGATCTTCTACAATGCTGGTAGCTTTTTCGAAAGCAGGGTGTGTTGAAAGCATCCATGCTGGAGGGAAGAGAAATCACAGTGATCTTTTCAGGTGTTGTTACTATTCTCTGCAGGCTCTTGCAGTCCGAGACAGAGCAGTTCCCAAACTAGATAGAGATGCAGCTTCTCAGGATGCTCTGTATTGTCTCTCAGTAGAAGGTAGTGAGGATGATGATGGTAGGGGGATGAGCTTTCTTCAGCTTCCTCAGGAAGTAGAGTTGCTGCTAGTTTTTCTTGACTATGGAGCTAGTATCAAGGGTCCAGGCGAGGTTCTCTGTTAGATGGACACCAAAGAATTTGGTGCAGGGTTCTGCAGGGTTCCACAGGGTTCTGGAACCTGAGAACACTGGGAGCAAAGGCAAACAACGATAAAGTGAAGCAAAACCTGACTAGTGAAATCATGAAGACAACACAGGTAAATTAGGGTCAGACCCTTACAGTTCACAAAACAAAGCACAGAGTTCACCTCTGCTGAATGGCAGGTATGTCAGTTGTGATTTGCAGACTGCACACAAATACATTCATCAATCAGAGCTTGTTTTAGACTCATTATCAGATATTCTGCTTTTATCAGATATTCTGCTTCATAAGGATACTTCAGTGTTGAGCTGAGATTCTGTGATAAAGAGTGGGCTGTACTGCAGTACGCATGATAGATGCTAAAGACATTAGGCAAATTTTCGAGGTTGAGAATACTGTAGTGAAATTTTAATTTGCGTCATGTAAAATAATATCAGTGGGTATTAAACACAAGTGAATCAAAAGAGTGAATTTTAAACACTCTGTTTATTGTTGTCTCTGTTGATTTCTCTCTGGTCTTTATCTGTGTCTGATTGTCTGTCCTTCTCTGTTCTCTGTTCTTCTCTCTTTTTCCCGCGCTTCCTCTCCCTCCCCTCAGGCGTCATGTATTTTGCATCCACACGAGGGCACCGTTGGGTTTCCACTTACAGCTATACAGCATGACATCCTTTGTGTTTGGAGAAGAAGATGCAGTGATGTCCCACCTGACAAAGGTGTCCATAAACCCATACCCCTTACATCCCTTAACAATGTCTACCTGCAATGGGTCGGTGTGTTTTGGTCTGTCCTGACACATATTTATAGTGCTGTGTTTGTAGGATCATAAGCGTATGTCATATATGAAAAACTAGCCGCTGGCTAGTACTTGGTAGTGGCAGCTCAGTGGTTAACAATTAAACAGAAGGTTGTTGGTTCAAATCCCATCTCTGCCAGGTTAGCAAGGCCCTTAACCCTCAATTGCTCAAGCTGTGTCCCATCACAATTGTAAGTTGCTTTGGGAAAATGAATTCCTAGCACGTATGCCTTTTTCTCTTTCTAAATCTCTGTAGGAGAGTGTGAGGTTCTGTGAGCAGGCAACGCTGATCCTTCGAGCTCTGGGTGGGGTGGTTGGCTCCTTCTCTGACCCACAGACGCTGCCATCAGCCACCCGGGCTCTGGAGGAAGCTCTCTTCCCTCTGTCACATGGAAAAGTGGAACACAGAAAGCACTGGAGGGTGGGTTACACACACACACACACACACACACACACATAGAGAGAGAGTATCTGGGTGAAATCAGTGGTTAATAATCATAGGTTCAGGTCAGCTTAAGGGCTGACCAGAAAATAATGCCCTACATCATGTAATTTCAGTCAAATACATCACAGCCTGCCCTTTAGGAACCCATTTAGCCCTTAGGGGCATTTTCCACTAACTAACATGCCCACACACTTTCTCACGTACATGTATGCATTCACACGCACATACAGGCATACACACACACACACACACACATCATAAGTCTTTGTTTTTGCTTGCCAGGTCTTTAATGAAGCGGTGTATCATATGTTCTGCTCTGTGCTGGCGCGGAAGCTGACCTCTGAGGAGCTGTTCGCCATACAGGCTCTAACTGGGGACCGCACTCTTCACTACAGCAACATGAAGGAGACTAACATGCCATCAAGTGTGTGTGTGTGTTCACATCAAAGGATGCCTCAGAGGAATACCAGCTGACTTAGCTTGTGTGTGCCCATCTATTTGTGCGCATGTTTGTGTGCGTGTATTGCGTGTGTGTGTGTGTGTGTGTGTGTGTGTGTGTGTGTGTCCTATATGTAGCAGATGGTGCTCCGGAGGGCTGGAGCGGGCGGCAGGCCTCAGAGCAGGAGAAGCAGGCGGCCACTATCCTGCAGGCCGGCTGGAGAGGCTACCTGGTGAGAGAAATCCTCAGCGCTGCCAGACCAGGTAACACCCCTCCACTAACCAGCCTCTAGGGACCTGCCTAACTGGCACATTCAGGAAGGCACATGGAGTTATTATAAGCACAGGATTGTTGTGAAAGAGTGCATACTGTGTTCTCAGCAGTACCTCATCCAGAAAGCAAACAAATAAACACACAAACACACACACATAGAGAGAAAGTGTGTCTGGGTGAAATCGGTGCTCAGTGGTTAATAATCATAGGTTCAGGTCAGCTAAAGGGCTGACCAGAAAATCATCATGTAATTTCAGCCACATACATCACAGCCTGCCCTTTAGGAACCCATTTAGCCCTTAGGGGCATTTTGCTCTCCAAATGTTTTATTGTAGGCTTTTTCATGCATAATATATTTCCCCTATAACACAAATAACATTGATGTAAGGGTTAATGGTTAATTCACTCACAGACCATGGAGGGTCCTCTTGGTTTCTCCTGCTGTGTGCATGTGCGTTATCGAGAGTGTGCACGTGAGATCTCATGCATCTAGGCCCCACAGCTCACACTCATCAATGAAGCTGCCAGTCACTCTGAGTGAACCCGACAGAGCGGAGAACAACACACATCATCTTCTCCATCTTCATTTCCACATCCACCAGGGTGGAGGCCTTGCAGCTCCTATCCTTCTCCATTCTGGTGACATGCTGATGGATGCAGGGAGAGAGAGAGAGAATCAGAACAGAGAGAGGAAAAAAATGACTCAAAAATAGGAACAGTCAGCAGAGTGAGAGTGTGAGAGCTAAAGTACATATGGACAATTTATTTTGGACAATTAAAGACAGCTATAAGCAGATTAGTCATTGAGGAATTACATTGTTTGAGCTCAAAGCCTGTGGGATCTCCACCAAGCTCTGAGTCCCCCTGTTAAGCCCTTGTTCCGGTTCCTAGCAGCGGCAAGTGTCCCCTGTGAAATATCCAGTCTGCTTTCACTAAACTTGTTGCCTCTTTGTCCATTCCCATGACTGCCACGTCATCAGGCAGCCGGAAGCTGGTGGCGAGGCTGGGAATGTTCCTGTGTGTGGCGTGAGCTCACCAAGAATGGGATGGGGGATAGTGCACGGGGGATGGGGGTGGCCTCTTCGCTGTCACTGACATCTGTGGTCCAGGTCGTCTCCGTCACGGTCCAGGTCACTTCCGTCGCGGTCCGGGTGTCACGTCCGTCGCGGTCCAGGTCACCTCCGTCGCAGTCCGTGGTCCAGGTCACCTCCGTCGCGGTCCGGGTGTCACCTCCGTCGCGGTCCGGGTGTAATCTTCGTCACGGTCCTGTGTCTGCTGCGCGTGCACAGATGTTACCAATAAGTCCAAGTGTCTGACTGCATGAGTAAGACGTCAGGATCTGCTTGTCCTTCTTTCTCGAAGTTCTCTCCTTTATTCAGCCATGGTGCAGAACTTGGGTAAAGGCCTCCAGAGAGGACTGGTATGGGGATGAGGTCGGCTGCCTAGACACCCCCTCGTCCCCTCTGCATTCAGGGAGGGTGGCAGGACACCGAAGTGCTGACAGGCTGTTTTTTGTTTTGTTTTGGGTTTTTTTTTGTTAAAGGACTTCTGTTAGAGTGATTAGTGGGAGATGTTCCTCACTTCTGCGGGTTCCTCTCTACTATACACTCCTGCTCAGCATAGCCAATCATGCTGTTTGTGTGTGTGTGTGCGTGTGTGTGTGTGTTTGTGTCTGCATTCAGGCTCTGAGGAGAATCAGAAAGTGAGTAAGACTCTGTTGGAGATGTGGGCTTCTGTGGAAATGAATGTAGAGAAGCATGCAGTGTTTTTATTGAGGTAAATTACTCATGTAAACAAATGCTGTTTTCTCTCTACTTCTTTTTCTTTACTTATCTCTCTTTCTCCTGCTCTATCTTTCTCTGGATGTACCATCTGCCAGGTATTCTGCATATTCTTCCTCAGGACTGTTTAGGTTTATCTGAACAAGATTTGGTTTCAGTTAACATGGAATCTGGGGTTATTTGTGATGCTTGAAATGATGCAGTTAGAAACTGTCAGACATTGCTAAAAAGAACAGTGTCATGTGCTGTAACACACATGTGCGTCCGTGTGCGCGCGCGTATGTGTGTGTGTGTTTGCGTCGTACCGACACACTCCCTTGTTTCTGCGCCAGCCACCTGGTCACGTACAGCGAGCGTGTGGTGGAGCTGTATCCCTGCGGTGAGGACGAGTGGACCAGAATAACCTTCACCGATTACACCGTGCCTGTGTCTGACATCAGCAACTCCTGGGTGATGCTGTTCAGGTGAATCACAGTGAACGGCCTCGAAAGCTCACAACGGTTGGACTGCAGACTCACATCGCTCCTTCAGCATGGCACATTTGTATAGAGCGCGCATCAAACCTTCGCTGGAATGGTGATGGCCCACAGGCAACGACAAGCGCAAGATGTTCATTTAACTGTAGATGCAGTAGGTTTCTTGTGTGTGTGTGTGTGTGCAGGGAGGTGTTTCATGTTCCCAAGCCCGTGCTCCTGGTGCCCAAGATCTACTCTCCCTTCCCTGCCTGTATCCTGCATGTCATTAACAATGACACTGGAGAAGAGTTACCCAGAGTCTTCCACAGGATAGAGCCATATGTATACACACAAAATAAGGTGTGTGTGTATGTGTGTGGATGCATTTTTGTCTGTATGTCACTGTATGTGTTTTTATAGTAGATGTGAACTGTTGCCAGGCTGGGTACACGTTTGTAGCAGAGGCATATACTGGGGACACGCCCCTGGTGGGAGGGAAGTGGCGAATGCGTCTGATTGGCTCGCGAGAGCCCCTTCCGCAGCTGGCCAGAGAAGCACCAGTCAATAACTTCTCACTGAAAGAGATTAAAGATTACTACATACCAAATGAGAAGAACATTATATGCAGGTCTGCACACAGTGCCCACACATCACAGTGCACACACACACACACACACACATACACTCACGCCCACATACACATACCCACAGACACACACACACACACACACACACACACATGCACGATAAGGGAAGCTTACCCAGCATTTTTGTTGGCCAGGAATGCTGTGAAGGTGTCATGTGATCACGTTGCCACGGTGCAGTTCCAGACATCCAGAGCAGACGTCCATGTTAAACTGAGCATCCTGGATCACGAGAGAGAGGTGGCCAGCAACCAGGGCAAAGGGAACGTCATCATCCCTGTCTACTGCTTTTTGGCCAACAATGGTGTGTTAAACACGCACACACACACACACACACACACACACACACACACACACACACACACACACACACACACACTTCCTTAAATAACCTCAGGCAAAAGTCACCAGGCTTTTGGCTTTTGACTCACATTTGCCAGTGTTGTATGTAAGCACCTTTAAACTTTCCCTCTCTTTAAAACTTCTCTTGATTGACATCCTCTCCAAACAGATGATCACTCTCGTAGTTTCTTAGCTACAGCACGAAGCAGCTCTTGTGTGTATTTATAGAGTGTTTATATGTGTCTGTCACAGACTCCTCTGGCAGCGGTGAGGAGCGCGCAGGCGTGGTGAGGTCCGAGCATGACCCTGGAGGGGGTCAGGGAGGAGGTGTAGGCAAGGAGGTGGGGCTTGAAGATCCCCCTCCCCCTGAACCCCATCCTGCCCATGTGGTATTTATCATAAACACAGACATTCCTGCTCAGCACTGTCACTGATACAGTGTGAGTGTGTGTGTGTGTGTGTGTGTGTGTGTGTGTGTGTGTGCGTTCAGAGGGAAGTAACATAATATCTGTTTTTTTGTTTGTTTGCACTTTGCGATATTTACATTCACCACCCACTTTGATGGAGACATTTTTTTTATTATGCAAGCTTTGAAAGTCTTAACCCATCTGCTGCCTTGTGTACTTTGCATGAGCCATCCTCTAACTCCTCATCACTTTACATGACAACTGGCTGGCAGACCATTCCCAACCCGAAAGCACAGACCTTCCCAGAGGAAGAATGTGCAACTGTAGGTGCAAAGTACATGTACAGCACTGGTGCTTCTGTTAAAGATACATGTGAATGTATTGGGTGTGTGTGTGTGTGTGTGTGTTTCAGGCTCACAAGTACATTGTCCAGGCGGAGGTTCTTCACAAGAGCTGGCCTTTAGACGACTCGTTGTCAGCCTTCATCCAGACCCTCAGAGACATGGAGCGCAGTGAGATGAGAGGTGAACGTTACAGCTGATCACACGGCCCTTCCATGCAGGACTCCGGCCGTCAGCTCGGCCTGGTCTCCGGCGGTCGGCCACCCCTGCTTCCACACCTCTTCATTGTCCAGTGCAGATTAATGTATTTTGTATTCTATAACAGCTCAAGCAACACTTTGCAACTGATCATTACAATCATGAAGTTCATTTTGAGTACAGAGAACCATTCAGAAGAAATATACAGGTTTTAAGGATCCCTCAGCAAATTTAGTCATGCACACACAGTGTATGTGTGTGGGTGGGTGTGAGTGTGTGCAAGTCTTGTGAGTTTGTGTGTGTGTATTTTTTGGGCTGTAGGTTTGATTTAGCTGACAATACCAACTTCAGCATCTCCCAGCCTGTAGGCATACAGGCATACTGAGTTTAGTTTGAATAGTCAGAATGGGACTCCACTAAATTACAGTTGTTAAAGACAAGATATTAATTTGAAATATGTTGTTTTGAGCAATAGCGTTTTCACATTTATTTAATTAATGAACTGACATTTCTTAAATATAGTCCTAATCCACAGTCCAAGTTAGGATAAAGCTTTTAATATCCAAGTTTATTATTTAACTAATAATCTTAGAGCACAATCGCTATGAATTATTCAGCAACTATAGTGAAACTAACCTGCAAATTTTATATTCATGAGAGTGAGGATTTCTGGGTATCTGGGACCAAGCACCATTCAGGAGGTTTATCTTCACGCAGGCTCCTTCCTGCCCTGTCTGCTTCGTCTCACACTCTGCGCATGCAAGAACTGTTTCCTGCTTCTGGGTACTGTTGTAGATTTGAAACCAACACGAGCGCTGTTCCTTCCAATAAAACGTGGATTGATGTTACAGTATTAGAGTAACTCATTTTGATTAATTGATTGATAAGTATGGAAATGCTTATTCCAAACACTAATGCTAATGTTATTTATGGGTTAGTTTCACCTGACTCTGTGGCTACTTATTTAGCTATTTCAAAACGCCCAAAGTGAGCATGTGTTGTGGCCATGATGTTCCTGAGTCGTAGTTGTTAACACCTTCGAGTCGCAAGCCTAGTTCACTAGAGTGCCCCACCCCTGTTCACGTGCTGATGAGAAACAGGATTCTGCAGCAGACCCGCGTCTCGTGGGATAGGGGTTAAACGCTCAGCCAGCTTCAGCTGAGCAGAGACCAGGGCGAGACTAGGCGAGCCACAAATGAGCTTCGTTTAGGAAGGGAGTCAGTCAGGGAGAAGCTAATTGAAATGAAAATAGGAAGAGCTGCGGGGAGAGATTTTGCATGTGTGTGTGTGTGTGTGTGTGTGTGTGTGTGTGTGTGTGTGTGTGTGTGTGTGTGTGTGTGTGTGTGTGT
>JAOXYF010000005.1:3958967-3971467 GCA_028565775.1 Sternarchorhynchus goeldii
TTTTTTCTCTGTACTCAAGTCTCCCACTATCTCGTGGTTGATTTTTTCTCTGTACTCAAGTCTCCCACTATCTCGTGGTTGATTTTTTTCTCTGTACTGAAGTCTCCCACTATCTCGTGGTTGATTTTTTTCTCTGTACTGAAGTCTCCCACTATCTCGTGGTTGATTTTTTCTCTGTACTCAAGTCTCCCACTATCTCGTGGTTGATTTTTTCTCTGTACTCAAGTCTCCCACTATCTCGTGAGTTTGATGTTATTTCTGTTGTTTGTTTCTCACTTTGTTCATCCTATTTTTTAATTTGCTCTGCCTTACACATCTCTCTCTCTTCCTCTTCCTCCCTTTCTCTCGCTCCCTCTCTCTCTCTCTCTCTCTCCCTCTCTCTCTCTCTTCCCCTATGGCTTTTACTATTAATGGCTGCTTTTGCAGCAAATTACTCTGGGAATTGCTCCAGTGTGTGTGTGTGTGTGTGTATACATATGTATTAGCATACATTTGTGTTTGTATGTATGTGTGTATGTGTGTCTCTAGAGCTCTTGCTTTGGGACATGTGAGATATGGACGAATCAGGTGATTTTACAGTGGCAGGACAAAGGAAACTCAGCTATAGCGAATTACATTCTGTCGATTTTCCTTGTGAGTTTTAGTTCACACACTATCTCTGCGTGCCGAGCGGTGAGCAACATTTAAAGCAATTTTCTTTCACGATTCCTGTGTGCAGGCGTTCGTGTGCGTGAGTGTGTGTGTATTTGTAACTGGTTGTAAAATGTTGGGATATGGTCATTAAAGGTATCTGTGGCTGACAAGACTTGGATTATAATGACTGTGGTCTAGAATTTGAATGGTTTAAAATATTAACACATTTAAACACATACACTGTCTCCCAGTTACTACATATATTATTCATTGGACAGGAAAAATTGCGGTTCCGTTCATGTAGTGTTAACTGTCTTTGTTTTTCTCTCTTTCCTATCTGTTCCTTTTTTCCCGTTCTCTCTCTGTCTTCTCTCTCTCTCTCTCTCTATCAATCTATGCTGGCTCTCTTCTCTTTTTTTCTACTCTTCATGCATAATCCTCTTCCCACACCTCTTTATACTGAGTTCAAAAGACGGTCTGCGGCTCATTGAATATGTATTTCATAACAGCACGCTCTAGGAAAATCTGACAAGATTTTGCCGTTCGCCTTCGCCTTCCCGCGGAATGCTGGGTAACGTAGTCCTTCTCGTCTGCTAACGACGAGCTCTGTAGCTTTGCGAAGTCGAGGCACAGTTCGCCTGGCACAGATGATGAAAACGCAGCTTAAATAGGTCTAATTGATATTACTAGTCCCAGCAGCACAGCGGTGCGACTCTGTATGCTGTCCATAACGGTGCGTTTAAATGTTATTATTGATTTGCTAGTCATAACAGTTTAGCGTGTCCTTCTCTGTCTTTGTTGCACTGGATCGCCTGTTCTCTAGCTGTGCGTTTCCCGCTTCTCCCCCTCACACTGAGACCCTCCCTCTCTCCTTCTGTCTTTCTTTTGTCTTGCTGACTGTCTTTTCATTTGACATATGAGCAGGTCACATTTACCATACGAGGTGCCTTTGAGATTCTGGCTTCTTCCACAGGCAGGGGAAAACACTACTAGCTTGCAATAAATATTTCATTCATAACAAAAAAAAAGGAACTCTGCTGTTATACCCAAGACAGAAGACAATGGTGTTACCACAGCACGTCCACCCTAATCAAATCAGAAGTACAAACACAGCTATACATGTTTTATAAGACATGATACTGACAACGATGTTAACAATTCATTAGACACTGCAAAGTGTCTTTTACTGGCTGTCCAGTGAGTGCCGTCCTCATCCTTACTGGCCAATGTGCCTGAGAATTGCATGTGTTAAATAGAAAGATTAGTCCTACTGTAATCTGAATCACAGAAGCAACTTAACAAGCAAACAAACTAGAAAAAATGGAAACATTGTTCTCCACAAGGAAATGAACAGATGGTGAATGAACTGTAACTAGATTAACAGGATACGAATAGCAACTTGCTGGACCAACATATTCACCAAATCATGCATAATTGTTATTAACATTCGTAAATGTGGGTGAAATATTGTCATTCGTTATGCAGTAGTATTATAGGAACTTCTAGCACTGGTACCAGGGTAATACACACAGATTATCTTTGACAACAAAAATCCTAATGTGTATCAGAGCTGCCCTTCCTCTACCCAGAGCCTCTGGTGGGTCAGTCCTCCAGTGTCACTGTGATACTCCCTGATTTGCTCTGAGAACCCTTCTTCGTTTACAGAAGTCCCAAGAAGGACCGCATAACCGGATCAGGCCGAGCACCCAAGGTGGTCTTTGAGTCAGGAACCTCAGCCTCGATAGCCGTCACCCTCTCACTTTATCCTCATTTAGCTGCTTCGTTACTTCACCGGCTTTGCAAAACTCCACGCTCATCTTCAGACGGCCTAAGTCAGCGGTTTTGTCGGTTTTGGGCTTTTTCTGAGAATGCACAAGGGGTAAAGCACAAAACAAAGGGTCTGCAAAACCTTTCAGAGAACCTTCTGGAACTCAGGGTTGACCGTGTTTCGGTTTGCGAGCCTGGAGCAACAATGCGGTCACTCGCCCAGTGTATTTGACGCGCGTACGTTTTGATGGTTTAATGTTCAAGCTGTGCTGTGGCGAACTGGAGTCGAACTCTCCCGACTCATACGGGTGACTGAACAGTGAAGAAGAACGTCGCCAAGGTCAGGCAGCAGTGTTTCAGGATTTACTGAAAAAAACACTAGGAGCATTCGAAAGCCCGAGAGAGTGCAAAGTGTAGTGTTAGGATTACGCCTGGCTTTACCCAGGGGCCGAGTTCCACACAGGGCCATTGCGCAGGGCAACGAGCTGTTCTATAAGTCTGTGTTACATTTCCTGATCTTCGCAGTCCTGACCACCCTACAACTTTACACTTTAGAACATCCACCCTTGTGGTAGTTCAACACACTTAAAGGAATGTCAGGACATTCTGTCCTAGACAATAAATCCTCACTTATTTTTCTTTTTTTATCCTGTTTTCTGAGTTAAATCAGATGAAGTGCTTAGGCTAATCGTTGCCAAGGTAACACCCAATATGCCAGAACAGCAGGAAGAAAGATGGAAGTGCAGTATATAATAATGTACGCAATCAAACCGACGTAGAACTACTCAAACACTTTTGGGGGCTTCGTAACTAAAATCTGCACTAATAAAAGTCAAAGACTGGTGGACATAAAGAGCTTCATTTTTTTCAAGCTTATTCCTCTAGCTACGTAAGCATGAGATCAAGCTGATGTTCACCATAGACATTTTTAAATTGACATTTTTGCTCATCTTTTCCACGGAGGCTGGTACTGTAGCCGATGTAGGTACAAACCAAAGGGATGGGTTTACAGAAAATACCAACCATAGACTGTAATCAAAACGGGAAACAGAGCTATCTATTACAAGATGTAATACAAGAATGTGAACATTTCATTAGACAACAAAATACCTTGCGTATGTTTTCCAAACAATGTCACAGCTATACAAACCGTTTGGCTAGCAGTGGATATTGCATATTCTAAATAGATGCCTTAGGCAGACTGGAAGTAGATCTGCTCAAAAAAACAAAACTAATTACAGAAAAAAATAAAATCAAGTCAACATAAAATAAAGTTTACATAACCAGGCCCACACAGCAAGGTAGATAACAAGCAAACTCTAAGCAGATTTACAAACTGCACTTCTGTGAGAGCGGTAATAAACTCTCTACCTGCAAGACGAGTTAAGATAACTCAGAGTGTCATGCAGATATATTCACTAGTCTGCAAGACAAACACATCACTCAAGTGACATGATCGTTCCAGGGTAATTTATGCACCTGAAATCCCAACGAACGTCATCACACTTACAAACCCAATTACTAACCTCATATAAAATCAGCAGTGTGTTCACGCCCACGCGATAAATCACACGACGAGTGAGTAGATGGTGGCTTCTCCTTCAGCTTCACCTGAAATGCGCTGAATCACTTTTGGAACAAACCCTCTAGGACCAAATTCGATGCCAGTGTCGTTTCTGGTGTTTCACCCCATGCCTGCTGATGTAACTGGAGTTGGTCCACCTGTGCTAAGCTCTGCTCAATGCTGCACATTCGTCACAACTAATTTGTAATTTGTGACTTCTAGAGACAACAAGCTATGACATTTTCTTGTCAAGGGCTTGGCTTCTAACAGTCCCTCGAGGGAGTATAAACAGAATCATGACCTTAATGGTCACTGGCCTTTGGCCCCTCAAACTTGTGGCTATTAGAAAATCTGCTGATTCCTTTTTACAAGAACACACTGACCCACACACACACACACACACATATGTGTGCGTGTATAATGTATACACTCATACTAATATGTGTTAGGACCCCCATTTGTTTACGAAAGGTCCAAGGAATGACACAGAACTCATTTTCATGGCCACGGGTCCATCTTGAGATGACGTGTGCTCTGTGACACTACCATGCTGAAGTAGCCATCAGAAGATGTGCACATTGTGGCCATAAAAAGGAGCACATGTTATATAAACATAACATAAACATACGATTGGTAATAGGGGCCCAATGTTTATCAAGGGTACAGACCCAAAGAATTACACCCCTAGCATTCTGAACTGTTGACACAGGCAGGTTGGATCCGTGGATTTTTGCTATTTGCATCGTACTCCACCATCTGCACGTCACAGCAAAAACGAATGTTCATCACACCAGGCAACGTTTCTGCAGTCTGACACTGTCCAGTTTTGATGAGCTTGTGCTCACTACAGCCTCAGATCCCTGTTCGTGGCTGACAGGAGTGAAACATGATGTGCTCTTCTGCTGCTGTAGCTCACCCACCTCACGGTTTGACCTGTTGTACCTTCCGAGATGCTTGTCTGATCACACCGGATGGAAAAGCCGGTTATTTCTGTCACTGGAGACGTCCTGTCAGCTCGAACACATCTAGCCATTTTCCTCTGACCTCTTTTCATCAACAAGTCATCCCAGCCCACAGAACTGCTGCTCTATGGATGTTTTGGTGGTTTTTTTGCACCATTCCCTGTAAACTCTAGAGGCTGTTGAGTGTGAACATCCCAGGAGATGACTAGTATCTGAAATACTCAAATTAGCCCATCTGGCAATAAACATGTCATGGTTAAAGTCACTCATTTTACTTGATTTCATTCAAAAGTCACTCAAATTGCTCAATTACTCAATCACTTTTAATTTATATATATATATATATACATACTATGGAGGTTTCCTCCTTCTCACTGCCTGTGTAATGTTCAATGGTTGAGCTAATTTTAGGCTCAGATGCAGGTTCATTAATACTCACCACTGCAGCTATTCCTGGAGCTGCTCCAGGAACCAGTCACACCCAGCTTGCAGAGCGGGGGAAGGATTTTAAGGTGCGTGAGTGTTGTAGCATTTTTTTCGCCTCTCCGCTATGGTGCCAGGGCACAGAGAAGCTACGGTATCTTACCTTATAGGCTGATCTCAAGATCTCAAAAGCTGGCGCTGGTGACAGCATCCACACTAGGGCCAGAGGTGGGTGGTGATGAGGTGTCAGGCGCAGAGCCGAAAGGAGAAATTGCTCCGTGGCCTGGCTCATACCATATTTTTAGATGCCTAACATTTTATTTATTTATAAATGACCAATGGTTTGGATAAACCTACATTTTCTTGCAAATTAATTCTTATTGTCGGATTTACCCTTTTGCCTGATTCAGTCTTTAACTTGAGTCAGTTGTACCAGGGTCTTGGCAGTGAGGCCAGAGACAGAAGTTTCTAACGGTAATGTAGATTTTTAAATTAAAGCTAAATCGAGCATCTTACCTCACAAGTTACGTCCTACCATAATCTAGTGAGATCTGTTGCATATCGAACCTTTATTTCTGCATGTCTTACAGGAGACATGTCTCCAGCACCCTGGTAAGGGCACCCTAAAACCTGAAGTGGTAGTGAAGGCTGAAGTGCTGCTTCTGTGGGAGTTAGCGTCCACAACCCACAATGCAGTTTTGTATGGTTATGATTTGTCTTTTGCTGATGAGTCTCCGCTGCTGTAAGCTTTCTGGCGACTGCCGCCTCTGCCTGCTGACTGTGTTTGCAGGGCGGTTGGTTCAGGAGTGTGTGTGTGTGTGTGTGTGTGTGTGAGAGAGATCCTCAAGGTGAAGGCAGTTTGTTGTGGCGACAAGCGTACTGCACGCAGCCGTAATTGTTTGGGGCCCTAATAAATCAAAGGTGTCTCTAGAGTTTATTTATTTAGAGAGTGAATTAGACAAATTAATCATTCCCATGAGCATGTTTGCATGTATGTGTGTGTGTGAGAGAGAGATAGGCAGAGTGCATGCAGAAACATGTATTTGTATGCGAAATACTGCCCACATTTGAGCCCCGTATAGGAGTGCTACCTCTAAGAGCTCAGCTTAGCTAGGAGTGTGTGTGTGTGGGTGTGCGTGTGGGTGTGCATGTGTGGGTGTGTGTGTGCATGTGTGTGAGTGTGTGTGAGTGTGTCTGAGTGTGAGTGTGTGTGTGTGTGTGAGTGCATTTTTGCCTCCTCTCTGACAGGGTGATGTATGACTGCACAAGGCTTGACGTCAGACCAGAATACTTGTCACTATTGTCACCCCTCAGGATATCTCTCTCTCTCTCTCTCTCTCCCTCTCTCTCTCTCCCTCTCTCTCCCTCTCTCTCTGTCTCTCTCTCTCTCTTTCTCTCTCTCTCTTTCTTTCTCTCTCTCTCATCTGTTTTCTCGCTTTATGTCTCACACAGTGTTTCTTTAGTCCTTTTTCCTGAAATGTAATGTTTTTGATGGCACTTTGACTGAAGAGAATGACACACACACACACGCACACACACACACACACACACACACACACTCACACACACACACTTGCGTGTGCTCCTAAATCCTCACACTGAGGGATTCTGGGTCGTTCTCACTCCCTTCCGTTGCTCCACTGATGATGCGTTTGCTGTCTGCCTGTAAAAAGTAATGATGTAATGTTGCGCGAGTCCAGCGATCTCATTCGTTTGTTGCCTGACTCACATTACGACGTGCAGCAGCTGAAATCGTGACCAAATTCCACATCACACTTGCATTTGTTCTGAAAATCAGACAATACAATTAAATCAGACTATTAGATGATTATATCTGAATTTGAATTTTTGAATTTGTTGGTTGTTTTTTGGATTTTGGAAACAAAGTTTCTGACAGTGGCAGAAGATAATTGTAATAATGGAAATCTAAATGATCTTTGGCCATGGAAGTTCTAATTCGATCACTACAGAGCATGACAAAGACCACCGACTATTCATTCTTTCATGATTAGCGATCATCGTCTGCGACAACAATAGCGCAGTGGAAAATCCCTGACTGTTGTCCCCAACACACACTCTTGTCCTGCAGGGATCACAGGTGTGGAGTGCACACTGAGAGAGGGACAGCGAAAGTTACCAAAAATGATGCCTGCTGTCCAGACTTTCATCTTTCTCCTCTTTCTCTCTCGTCCCTTCTTTCCTCCGGATGGCCTGTCCAGTTTGGACGTTCTGACGAGGGGAGACAGTGGCACTCTCCCGGCTCCCGGACTGTAGACAGCATCAGCTCCGTGCGCTCCTTCTGCCTGAGGGGCTGGTTTCTGCTGTCACCACAACACTAAACCTGTAGCTTCAGTGGTTGCTCTCCATCACTCTGCACACTTGTGTCTTATTCTATTGTTAGCAAGCACACCTTTGTGTACGTGTGTGTTTTGGGTATTTCTTTGTAAGGTTATATGGAGGAATGGAGTTACAGACCAGTGCAGAGGATGTAATGCATTCAGCAAATTTGCTTTTCTTAACAGGGTTTTCTTCAGCCTTTGGCTAGTTCTGAGTGGGTCTTCACATTGATCTCAGTCTCATGAAACGATGGGGATCAGGAAGAGTGTGTGTGTGTGTGTGTGTGTGTGTGTGTGTGTGTGTGTGTGTGTGTGTGTGTGTGTGTGTGTGTGTGTGTGTGGAACATTGGTGAAACCCCAGGATGTGTTCTGATTATAATGCTACTGTCTCTTCATTATGCACTTTTCCCAGAATGCTTAGAGTCAGTGACATGCAGGCTTTATGAATGGCGTGTGCATGTGTGTTTGCTGAAGGTTAGCCATAAAAGTAACTGTAAACTGATTTATAGGAGTTTTAGATTGCAGCACTAAAACCTGAATAAACTTTACATCGAGCACAATGTCACACAATGTCATTTTTATCTCAAAATTAATCACGCCTTAAATGGCAGTTTTATTTGCTATGTATGGAACTATAAAAGCTTCGTAACGAAACATAAAAGCAACAAAGATTGATACCTGTGTAAAAATGATGCAATTTAAGAGTGTAGGTTTTTCAAAAACCCTGTGAAACATAACAATGAAGCTAACTGCAATCATCTCGGGTTTATGAATGGTTATGTTATTTGAGTGCTGTTGTATGTGTGTCTGTACCTGTGTGTGTGTGTGTGTGTGTGTGTGTGTGTGTGTGTGTGTGTGTGTGTGTGTGTGTGTGTGTGTGTGTGTGTGTGTGCTGGAGTTTGTGTTTTGTCTTATTTACTTGTTATTTTTTTGTTATTATTTATGTTCTTCAAGCAAGTGCTCACTCAGGTGAACTTTGTGCAACATGCTATGCTCTCAACTAAATCATCCATGATAGAATTCAAGTCCAAATTCCCCTCTCTGGCAAAAGATACAAACCATTAAGTCTCTCCTAATTCCTGAAGTAATTGTCCATCTGAGATCTTCACAGCTACCACCAGTATACAACAGAAAATGTGAAAAGTCAAAGCCTCCTCTATCTAAACGCTAGATCACACAAAATATATGCCATATTTAGCCAAGATGCGACCAGTAAAATAAGTGCATTTTGATTAAATACATGTTCTGAAATATGTAAATGAGGCAGTGGTACCTCACTGGTTAAAGGCACTTGACTAGTAATCAGAAGGTTGCTGGTTCAAACTCCACCTCTGTCAAGTTGCCACTGTTGGGCCCCTGAACAAAACCCTTAACCTTTAACTGCTCAAGATGTATTCAGTCACAATTGTAAGTCGCTTTGGATAAAAGCGTCAGATAAATGTAAATGAAATGTTTTAATGGAATTACTTTCTATTTAAATGGAAAGAATACGATTTTAGGCTTATAAATGAATGTATCATCTTAGAAAGAACAATATCAGAACCATTTGTCCATGGTAGATTATGAATCAGATTATGAATCAGATTATGAATCAGATTATGAATACGAAGGGCATGGATGAATATCAGGGTGTGTGAAGGAATGCACATTTGGGCTTTGATGAGAAATGTTGTTAAATTAGAGGATCTGTTCTTGAATTACAGATGCGTAGTGTAATCCCTGATGGAACGGGGCCAACTGGAATTGTTGGGGCCCAGTCTGTGGGCCCAGTTACTGCCCTCCCCCTCCCCAGCCACCCTAGTTAAGTCACTGGTATCTGCCTTTCCCAAAGTGTGTGAACACCCCTGCGCCAAAGGATATCCTGGATAAGAGCTTGTAGCTTGTTTTACACGGAAACATCAATTTAATGTGTATGGGGTTGGATGCGTGGCCTGTTGACTCTATGTGTGGGTTTGGAGTCGTTCAGTCTGGGCTGAAGGGCTCCCATGTTTGACATCTGAAGTATTTCCTTTTAAATGCAGGGGAACGAAAGGTGATGCAGGTCCAGTTTGACATGTCTCACCCTCTTCCACCTGTCTCCTCCTCCTACGTCTACCCTCCCTCCCCCACCACACACACACACACACACACACACAAACACACACACACTCCCACTTCACTGTGTCAATATACAGACAGGCCTAAAATATTCATACACAGTTTGGTCAAGAAAGGATGAGATTCGGTTTTAATCTGCCCGATTTTGTACATGTGTAGTTTCTATCTTCCTTTCGTCATGGGACACACACACCCATCCCGTTCCTAGCCTCGTTCTTTGGAGTGATCGTGAGTGACAGAGTAACACGACCAGTCGTCACGGTGACACAGGCTGCAGCAATTTGCTAGTGGGAGGGTCTAACAGTCCTGGAAGATAACTGACTAATGATTGAAAATATTCTACATTCACACTTATCCTCTTTGATATGCTTCAATTACAGGGAATTACTGTCTTATTCTAATCTTTCTCTCTCTTTCTCATGGGGTTATTACCCTCCTTCTCACCCTGAAATCGTTTATTCCTTAACATCCCCTACCCCTCAACAGATTTGGTCGCCCAGGTGTGGAATGTTACTGTCAGCATGAGAGTGGAGCGGCCGTTATTCAGTTACAGTTCCTTATCAATGAGGTGAGTGCATTTGTTTAGTCGGTCTCTCTCTCTCTCTCTCTCTCTCTCTCTCTCTCTCTCTCTCTCTCTGTCTCTCTCCTCATTGAATGCCCCCAAATCCCATGAGAAGGTTCTGGTTATCCTGCATGAGCTGTCAAGAGGCTCCCATGATCCCTTCACTCGTGCTCTTTGTTGCCAAGAGCTCACTTGGCCTCCTAAGTACCCCTAGAGGGTGCCTAAGTAGGGAGCTAACAGCACCCTTTCCACCCTTGAGTCCTCCCTTGAAAGGGGCCTACAGGGACCTCTTACACAAAGCTTCCCTGTAGTGCACATTCCTTTGTGTCCTGCTCATAAGTAAAAAATCTCCATCAGTAAAAACAGAATGGTGTCTTACTTCTCAGTTCCTTCACGCATTCCATCCATGAACCCGATGCTTTATTGTCTATAAGATTAGCTCCGTTCCCCGAAGGTGATGAGGCAGACTGCCTCCAAAAACTTTTTTTTAAAACAAACAAACAAACAAACAAAACAGAACATAAAAAAATTTCACAGCGCTGTGAGAACAGCCAACCCTCCTGAGGAAGCTTCAGCAGAGAGCCAGTTTCAGAGACCTTCTGTAGCCCGCTGGGTCTCGGGTAGAGAGGCCAGCGCACCAGCCTCCCCATCTGTCAGCACCAGTGCTTGGGTCGGCCTCACTGGGACATTCGCCCCGCCAGACAACCATCTTGTACCATAGTAGTAGGAATCTGTGATGCACAGTGTTACATGCAGGAGACAGTAGTAATTGTCTAAAGTGTTAGACTTGAAATTGATTCACTGACATTTCAGTAGTTTTCCCAGGCAAGCTAATCTGTAATAAAACTAAATCATGTTGTTTAGTCTCGACAAGCTACATTGTTTAATATGATTATTGCATTATGTTACCAAGCATGCATTAATTTTAGGACTTATTTTTCTATACATAGTGCTACTGCTTGTGTGTGTGTGTGTGTGTGTGTGTGTGTGTGTGTGTGTGTGTGTGTGTGTGTGTGAGTGACTCAGCATACCAAGTAGAGCCTGTGGGAGAAGGCATAAGGTCTTTCATACTCTACACAAACACAAGCATGCACACACACACACACACACACACACAGACACACAGTCTGTGAATCATCATCAGCTAGGAGAAAAAGGCTTGCTCTGCTTTAAATTCAGCTCCTGTTACAATTTGAAAGGTTTTCTGTTGAGTGTGTGTATATGTGTATGAGTGTGTGTGTGTGTGTGTGTGTGTGTGTGTGTGTGTGTGTGTGTGTGTGTGTGTTTCTACTTGGTCGGTATATAGCAATGGCTCTGGAAAAAGAAGATATTTAAGCTTCCATTCCACTCCCCACTGCTTCTTTCTCTTCACCCTTCTCTCTTATTTTGCTCTCTCTGTTTGTGTCTCTCACCCACGCTCAGACTCTCCTTCGTATCTCTCTTTCTCACTCCAATTCTCTCACTCTCACATGCATACTTCCACCACCCACGGTGCCTTCTAGAATTTTCTAACCCAACAGAAACTCATTATAATGAGCAGGGTACTTATGTCATCGACATGACATTTGAGTGCTTGGGTTTGTGTCTGAGCACAGGTTAAAAGCTTTTTCCTGAGTAATGTTTCTTTGTCTGTCTGTCTCCCTCTCTCTGTTCCACAGGGGGCGCTAGTGAGCGCTCTAGCTGATGACAGCGTTCACTTGTGGAACCTGCGTCAGAAAAGACCAGCTGTGCTGCATTCCCTCAAGTTTAACAGGGAGAGGTAAGGCGGCTTGTGCACTGGAACCTGGAGCTGACTCCATCTCCCACACAAAGCTGACTCCGCCTCCCACACAAAGCTGACTCCGCCTCTCACACAAAGCTGACTCCCCCTCTCACACAAAGCTGACCCCACTTCACAGGTGCAGGTGGCCGTTGTTCAGGTGCGCTGTGGTCTTGAGCTGAGCATGGCTGAGAGAGTGCCAGAGAGCTGTCACACCTGAGGCCCTTTTGAACCCATCTGGCAGCCCTCCATCTCAGCCCCAGGTGTGAAAACCGGCACCCACCACCCACAGGCTCCGCGTATCACCTCCCTACGGGTGTCACTCGATTGGCACGGTATCCTGCAGCTGTTGTGCAGCAAAATCTGATACAGTGAAATTTAGCCAATAGGCAAAGGG
>JAOXYF010000005.1:3976467-3982162 GCA_028565775.1 Sternarchorhynchus goeldii
TCCTCTGATTGGCTCAGCAAGAACCACATTTAGTTCTGACACTCTGAGCATGTTTTTTAAAATCTTTCTACCTCCTCCAGTACTCACAACTTTTGTCATTCTCGTTATTGTTGTGCATGGAGGCAGGTGGGTAATAATTTCTCATTTCCACGATATTCCCAATTATATCTTACAGTGTACAGATCCATACAGATCCATGTAGATGATGGCTAGTGTTAACACTGGTACCAGCTTTTACCACTCCTGAAATGAGCGCGATATCCTTTGCTCAAGGTATTAAGCTGCTTGCTTAATTAAATCAGAATTATTACAATGAATATGAACTAAATTCCTTAACATAAGTAGTTCAAATATGAAACCAATGCTGTAATGACAATATATACCTATTCATTCTACAGGCAAAAATCATATATTCTTAAAATACAACTTTGCCATCTAGCCAAGCTTTAGTTTGGTGGAGCGTCTGAGCGTGTTCTATCTACCCCCTTTACTGCCCCATGTGTGTTGAACGCTCCACTGCAGATCTCAGGCATGTTGGTATTCTGAGCTGAGGACATTCAGAGCTGAGGACATTCAGGCATGTTGAAGACATTCAGGTATGCTGAGGACATTCAGGCATGTTGAGGACATTCAGGTATGCTGAGGACATTCCCAGAGAGTTTGAAATTCCCAGGCCTTTAATTTTTTCATGATTCACCTCTGTGCACACAGTCACTGGCACGGTGTGAGCCAACTGTGGCTGGCTTTCGCCTTGCTGCATTTTGCCTTTCGTTGTTCCTTTCTGTGATCCTGGGCGGTACAACATCTTCCCGAGCGTTTCCTACATCCCACGCATCCTCTTCAGCACTTGTGGTGGGGAAGGATGTTAGGTTCCCATTGACGACACGAACACCACAAAGAGTGGAGAGTGCCACAGAGTTGGGGTGCGGACGCCAACGTATTGCCCTGGTGACTGCGTTGGTACCAGGGAACCCTTGGACTCTAGTGGGTGGGGCTGCTTGTGTTGGCATGGTGACAGCTTGTGCTGTAGGACAGAATGTCGCCATAGCGATGATGCAGGTGCAGGTGGCATGTTGCCACCATCGCAGGCATGCAGTGGTGCTGGATGGAGTGCATGGGGTGCACCCTGGCACCCTGGGACCCTGGCACCCTGGCACATGCACATAGCAGCCTGGCGGTAAGGGAGGGGCATACTAACTCGTGTATGTATATTTATTGTAATGATCCAAAGGTGTTCAGTGAAATGATTCCTCTAATGTACAATTGCTTACATCTGTTGCAAGTGATTCAATAGACAATTCCTGCAGGATGAATGGATGACAACAATTGATCCGTTTGTGCTGGTAATTTAGTGGTTTACACACACACACACACACAAACACACACACACACACACACACACACATATATACACTATACACAAACTATACACTACACATATAGATATATCTATCTATTTATATATACATATAGATAGACAGACAGACAGATCTGATTACTGTTATAGGAGTGTCATGAGTATAAAATAATTGTAAAATTGTAATATTTCTAAAATAACCAATACTTCATACATCATATATTGCAGGTAAATGTTATAATGGAGTTTTTATACAGTTACAAAAAGCTATTTTGTTTGTTTTCATGCCAGTAAGACATTAAATGGACGCCTAGTCCTGTCGTTAACCATTTGCAATTTTCCATTTGAGTTCGTCTGTGCAAATTTGGACGAATTTGCCGTTGCCAGAGCGTGTCGGCCACACACATCTCAGCTTCCTGCACAAGTTCTGTGACTCAAGATGGTTTGGCTGTCAGGATTTCTGCGTGATGGGATGTGAAAGTGTGTGTGTGTTTGTGTTTATGTGTGCAATTGTACGTGTGTGTTTGTGTTCATGTTTGAACACTTTGGAAGTGTGTGTGTGTTTGTGTTGGTGTGTGCATTTGTACATGTGTGTGTTTCTGTTTGTGTGTGCATGTGTGCGTGTGTGTGTTCATGTGTGTGTTTTATGTTTTTGTGTTTATGTGTGTGTTTGTCCATATGTGCATTTATTTATGTGAGTATTTGTACGTGTGTGTGTGTGTGTTTGTAGGTGTTTGTGTGTATTTGTACGTGTGTTTGTGTGTGTTTGTATGTGTGTGTGTTTATGTGTATGTTTGTATGTTTGTGTGTGTTTGTATGCATGTGTGTTTATGTGTGTGTTTGTATGTGTGTGTGTTTGTGTGTTTGTACGTGTGTGTGTTTATATGTGTTTGTACTTGTGTGTGTGTGTTTGTACATGTTTGTGTGTGTTTGTATGTGTATGTGTGTCTTTATGCGTATGTTTGTATGTGTGTGTGTGTTTGTATGTGTGTGTGTTTGTGTGTGTGTGTGTTTGTACGTGTGTTTTTGTGTGTATTTGTACGTGTGTGTGTTTGTATGTGTGTGTGTTTATGTGTGTGTTTGTGCTTAGATGTTTTAAACCTACCAGAGATGCACAGCTCTGTAGCCTTGACCAAGGTTGTGCAGCAAAAGGAGATTGTGCTTCATGCTGTGTGTGTGTGTTTGTGTGAGGGTGTGTGTGTGGGTGTGTATGTGTTTGTGTGAGGGTATGTGTGTGTGTGGGTGTCCATATGACTGAAGCCCAATGCAGTTTGTTGCCTTTTTTAATGGAGTGTGTGCGAGAGCATCCGGATGCAGAGCATCAACACCTGCCACGCACATCGAGTCTTTGAAATGGGTGTCACTTCCGCTCCCTGTGAATATGTACATCATAGACACACCCAATATGAGCACACCATGCGGTAAACCCCCCCCACACACACACACACACACACACAGAAGCAGAGCATGTTTGAGGCACACTGTCAATGCCCTGTCACAGGTTTTGGCTAATGAAACCTAAAAATACTATTGTATCTGAAAGAGTGAGGAGAGGGAGAGAGAGAGAGAGAGAGAGAGAGAGAGAGGGAAGGAGAGGAACAGAGAAAAAGAAAGGGGAGAGGAAGAGAGAGCTATAAAGATGGAAGAGTCAGAACGGGAGAGAGAGAAGCTGAGTGAGAGACTGAGATGTTGATAGAGAGGAGGTGCAGACTGGAAGTGAGCAAGGCATGGATTGTTGTGGAAGCACTGAGCTCTGGGGGAAAAAAAAAGCTGGAAACAACAGGAGAGAGAGGGAAACAGCAAGATTCCGCATTTCTGCCCGCCCTGCTCTTGTTGCCATGGTGATCTCCGCACTAATCCAACTCTGCTCCTCCTGAAGTGGGGGGTGGGGCGGAGCGGAGTGGGGTGTTTTGGGGGTGTTTAGGTGCCGAAATTAGGAAAGCACCGAGTCAGGAAAAGAGACTTAACAGCACCAGAAGAATCCTAAGCCCCTCTCTCTCTCTCTCTCTCTCTCTCTCTCTCGCTCTCTCTCTCACGGGCATATGCACACATACATTCCCTCCATCTCACCTGACCTTGAGAACCAACAGTTTGTTTACAACTCAAGGTGGCTGTAGGGTAATTCCCCTGTAGATGGAGTCTTTTCTGAAACACATGCATACATGCACAGCTCACGGATGGAGAAACACACAAACCCTTTGTTATTTATTCAGTTACATGTTAAATTCCTGGAAATTATTTTTAGACAACAGGGGCAGGAGTGATGTCTTAATGATCAGGTAGGAAAGAATTAAATATTTAGTTCATTTATTTGTTGAGGGTTCTGTGTGAGCTGATCACATAATGACCTTAGTTAATCCAAAGGTCAGAGGGCATGACCCTATAATAGACCCTAGGCATTTACAGACTGCCAGTAATAGCTGACTTCAAAAGAACACTGACCCACCCTCTTCCTCATTTTTGCTGTTTGCTACATTTTTATTGTTTCTGTGTGTGTGTGTGTGTGTGTGTGTGTGTGGTGTGATTTTAATGGAGGTATGTAGGTGTATCAGGGCTGTTCAATAGCTTAGGCTGCTCTGAGTGTGATGAATGTGCCTTGTCAGCATAGCTTTTGCACGTGATTACACACACACACACATACACACACATATACACACACCCATATACACACATACACACACACAAACACACACGCATTCACCGCACCAGAAAAAAGGGACACATTTGCACAATGAGAGAGAGAGAGCAAGAGAGATAATGCGAGAAGAAGAGAGAATGAGAGAGAGAGACAGAGAGAGAGACAGAGAGAGAGAGGGAGAGAGAGACAGAGAGAGAGAGACAGAGACAGAGAGAGAGAGACAGAGAGAGAGGGAGAGAGAGACAGAGAGAGAGAGGGAGAGAATGATCAAGGGAATGATTGGGACGAAGAGTAAAAGATCTTAAACCACAGTCTATCTGGAGTCCTGTGCTCCTGCCAGCCTGATGTGGAGAGCAGTGAGAGAAGCCTTTGGCTTCAGTTGCACTGTGATTATTGAACTTAGCGACGCCTTCATCGTCTCGGAAAGGTTTTAGCGTGATGTGTTCTTCACAGGGCCGTATCCTGACGCCGTTCTATGAGCTAGGATCACTAGGGTGTGATGTCACCGAGAGAGATCTCGCGTTCCTGTCTGTCCACCTCCTCATTACTGCGGACCCGCCCGTAAAGGTGAAGCCCCGCCCTGAACCGGACGGGCGCGCTCAGAGAGCAGGCAGCCGAGGTGCGATCGATAGGGATTAGCGCTGTGGAGGAGCGCAACTCGAACACCACGAACCGCCGGCTCCTGTCGCACTTGCTCTGGGTCGGCTGGCTTAGAAGTGATGATGCTGCCCGGAGGCGGGAAGAACCCCCACCCCCACCCCCCCGACACACCCCTCCACCCACACAATGATATGTCACTGTATATCACTTGCGCACTCTGGGTCGGCCGGAGCACTGAACACCCAGGCTGGTGTGGGTGGGGTTGGTGGGGGCCGTCACCGTTACGGCCGTCCGGCACGCTGCCCGTCAGAATTTCACCTGCTCGCTGACAGGAAGTCCTGGCGTTACGCGATTAGAGAGAGGGAGAGGGGGAGAGTGATTGATTGTAGGTTGAATATCCTGCAGTGGAATGTAGCGCCGTTTCTGTCCAAACAAGCTGCTCTCATAACGATACTGTGCTAAACGCCACCGGCTCGGCTTTTCTCACACCTGTTACCGGGACCAGTCTCACCCTGTTTTACATTACAGTCATGCTCAGTCATTTTAATGCCATGGTCTTTACAGCACAATACACCTGTCTCCTATTTGCTAGTCTAACACACACACACACACACACACACACACACACACACATAGGGTCAAGTGATGACTTTGTTTCCTTTACCAAATCTTATTGCTTCTTCATCAGTTTTAAATCACTGGGATCTTTACTAAACATCACCTGATCTCCTCTCTCTCTCCCTCTCTCTCTCTCTCTCTCTCTCTCTCTCTCTCTCTCTCTCTTTCTCTCTGCCTTTCACCCTTTCTTTCTCTCCCTCACTCTTCTGCTCCTGTTTTCTCTCCCTCTCTCCCTCCGTCTCCATCTTTCTCACTTTTGCTCTCTCCCTGTCTCCCTCTTCTTCTCTCACTCTCTCCTTCTCTCTCTCTTTCACACTCTCCCTCCCTCTCCCTCTCTCTTTTCCTCTCTCTTCCTCTTTCTCTCTCCCTCCCCTCTCTCTTTCTCTCTCCCTCTGTCTCTTTCCCTCTCTCTCCCTTCCCCTCCCTCTCCCCCTCCCTCTCCCTCTCTCTCTTTCTCTCTCTCTCCCTCTCCCCCTCTCTCT
>JAOXYF010000005.1:3988400-4007170 GCA_028565775.1 Sternarchorhynchus goeldii
ACATCATATGTGTATCATAATGGGTAACATAACGTAACATCATATGTGTATCATAATGGGTAACATAACGTAACATCATATGTGTATCATAATGGGTAACATAACGTAACATCGGGAAAAGTGCAGTGTTATGATGTAGTGGGTAAGAGGGAAATCATGCAAGCATGCTGTGGTAGCTCTGTAAATGTGTTCTGCAGAGTGTGTAAATTTGTGCAAGCAGCTGTTGTGGGATATAAGACTAATTTTACAAGAATTTGGTGATACTATATTGATATAATCATAACGCGGGTGTGTGTGTGTGCACGCACGGGTGTGTGTGTGTGTGTGTGTGCACACGCGGGTGCGGGTGTGTGTGTGTGTGTGCATGCACGGGTGTGTGTGCTCTAACGCTTCCTGAACCCTTCCAAAAACGGACCACATGTCTTGCAAGCAACAACATTCATCCTGATCTGATTTGCAGGGCATGACAAAAGCCAGCGAGGGGCCAAGTGAGGTGTGTTCTAGCCCGATCACTGATTGGTTGATATGAGCCAATAAGGCAGAGATAAGCCAGTCTTCTTCTCTCTTCTCTAAGGAGAGTGTGCTTAATTGGACAATAACGAGAATTCCATTTCACCTCTGTCTGTCTCTCTCTCTTTCTTTTTCTTTCTGCCTCTCTCTGTCTCCACATCCAGAAAGGATGGTTTGGGGGTGGGGGAGGGGCTTCCATTGCTATCGAGGTTTCGATTAGAGCAGTTTAATCAGTGCGCATCGAATCCCTCACGAGGTCCAGCACCTCGCCTGCAGAACCATCCGGATCGACCTCCTCGCACCTGCGGCCGACGGCCACGACCCAGCCGCTCGACGGAGCTCTCCGCGACCGCCGCCATAGCAACACTGTGCAACGACCTCACGTTTTCGTCCTCCGGCACAGGATGAAGGCCTGCTGTAAGGTCCAGCATGGGCCTTCATAACAGACAAATAAAGATATTCACAAGCTGTAAGACTGAAACAAACTACTCAGTGTTAGGAGGGTTGGCTCTTGTGCGCTGTGTAGGGGCAGGCCGGTCATCTTTTGCCTGGGACAGGTCAGCTGTAAGCTGGAACACCTGCTCCTGGATGTAAGCTGGATTTGAAACAGTCCCTGTAGTGATGGATGACATCTGTCAGAGGCAAGCCGTATGTGGTTAATGGCAATAATGGATCTTCTTGCTCCCCTATCTCTCTCTCTCTCTCTCTCTCTCTCTCTCTCTCTATCAGGCAATCCATTCTGTGGCCTGGCACCATGAGGGGAAACAGTTCATCTGTAGTCATTCAGATGGCACACTGACCATATGGAATATAAAGTCCCCAGCCAAGCCTGCACAGACAATCACCCCACATGGTGAGAGTGTCAGCACACACACACACGCACACACACACATACACAGAAATGTTCACCCTCGACGATTTTACAGTAGTGATGAGATATTAATTGTATTGTTGGTTACACATCCAGACCGAATAGCTTTTTTTTTTTTGAAAATTTGGAAAATCTTTAGACTTTGCAAAAATGCTCAGTTTCTTTGTCATCCACACACACATACACACACATGCACACATACACACACACACACAAACATACACACACATGCACACATACAGATTGGCTTGGCTGTGGATTACAAAACCAATCACATGTTTGAGTTACATCATACACCTCTTTGAAAAGCCCGTCAGTTTTGTGATTTGAACTTTCTTTTCTCTCCCAACACCCGAGCAAAGTGGCTTATACTAACCCCCTCCCATTCCCCCTCCCCCACGTTCATTTTAAGTGAAGTTTTAATTTTCCACGTTCCTCCTGCTCGTCCCTCGAGACGTGATTGGTTGCTTTCTGGTGGGAACCTGGGGACCCGGTTGTTCCTCTCACAGGCCAACGGCTCAGTCTGTGCTATTGAAGATACACTTTCAGAACCTGCGTTTAATCCATAGCCTTATGTACTGTTGGGCTTCGCCTACCCTGGGTTCAAAGAGAGAGGGAGACAGGGAGAGAGAGAGAGAGAGAGAGAGAAAGAGAAAAAAGAGAAAGAGAGAGAGAGAGAGAGGTGGAGAGAGAGAGAGGGAACGAACCCGAAATCACAAACCATAATGCTCACTCTATCACTGCTCAACCCAATCATGAAAGGAGCAACTGAGTGGAAATTTTTGAGAGGAAATTTTGATTTAGTGCACTGTGTGCTCTTACAGTCTCCAAGGACCTGTTTTTGCTCTGTAATGGTCTTGCTTTATAATGCCACCTTTATTTTTTTTACCTGACAGCCAGGAATGCAGTTGGGAAGCCATTATTGTATTTTTCTAAAGTACCCACATACCACAGTTGTTCTGCTGCTTCAGAGGAGGCCATTTTTTCAGGAAGTTAAGCACACATTTGCTGTCTAGACACTTGGATTCTGGTATTAGGGGAGAGAGGGAGAGAAGGGGAAAGGCGAGTAGGAGATTTGGGGCGGACCTGTTTAGTTTGTCTGCCCTGCTTCTATTTCAGGAAAGCAGCCCAAGGATGGAAAAAAGCCAGAGCCCTGTAAACCCATTCTCAAAGTAGAGTACAAGACAACAAGAGCTGGGTAAGGGTCAGGTCAACACACACACACATGAAAACATACGTGTGCACACACACACACACACACACACACACACACACGCATACCATGATTCATACTGTCATAAGCTTGCCAACTGACGTTCACTTTTCGATATGTGTGTATTTCTATATATGTGTGTGTGTGTGTGTGTGTGTGTGTGTGTGTGTGTTCCTGCTCACACAGGGATCCGTTCATGATCCTATCTGGTGGTTTATCATACGACACAGTTGGTCGGCGGCCATGTTTGACCGTAATGCACGGGAAAAGCACGGCAGTACTGGAGATGGACTACCCTATTGTAGACTTCCTCACGCTCTGTGAAACGCCATATCCTAATGGTATGTTCCTTCCATATCCTAATGGTATGTTCCTTCCATATCCTAATGGTATGTTCCTTCCATATCCTAATGGTACGTTCCTTCCATATCCTAATGGTACGTTCCTTCCGTATCATAATGGTACCAGAACACCCTACACCTCTCCTTTTTTAAAAACCTTTCTGGTTGCCATTTTAACTCTTGTTTTGTTCACCACATTTATTTATTTCCTGAAGATTAGCCAGGCCACACTTTTTTTTCCCAGTGGAAGGCGGTGCTTGTTTATTTTTGTTGTTGTTGTTGTGTCATTCCAGTTTTATCTGGAATTTGTTTTGCAGTGTTGTTTAACCCTGCTCATATTCACAACAACCAGAGCTTTGATTACCTTTGTCCTTTGAGCAACTAATCCTTTTGGCAGTCATCTTCATAAGTGATAAGTGAACCTCTCTCAGGACCTTTCCAGAGGAACCATCCTGGAATCCAGCTGTCAGTTTACAGCACAGCTGGCACAGACTGTAACTCTTACTATAGCAAACACAGATATACGGTTGGTTACATGTGTCTTGTCACATATATATACATATTTCCCATATATCCAGTGTTCAAAGCTGTTGCTTCAATTTGTAATGATTGTTTTTCCTGCTTTTCGGGTGCTGTCAGATTGGCTTCTCTCCACTCACTGTTGGGATTAGGGCTGGGAGTTGATCACCAAGAAATTATTTTACATTTCCAGTCAAGGAAAATTAAGAGTCAGTCCCAAAGAATTGGAGTCAGTTCCACAGAGTCAAATGGATTTTGAGAGATTCTGAGAGATTCTGCCATATCTCTCTGACAAATGCCTTCCTCTGTACCACAAACATCAGGCATCTAGAATTATTTTACGTTGGAGGAGGCAAAATAAACCATACTAACAAAGAAACAAAAGCTTTAAATTATTTCATTTTACTTCAGAGTCAGAGTGGGAGCCGAAGTTTGTGGAATCGAACGGCCTTAGCTACTGTTCGGCATGAAGCTGTAAGCAGCACGATCTGTGTGTATTTCCGGAAGTCTTCCATGTTCGTGGTGGGTAGGAGTGGAGGGAGGTGCGTGCCCAACGCCGGTTGTGTAACTAGCTTCACTGGCCGCAACTCACTTGCTTTTGATGACTCATTAAAGAGACCTTTCAGAAACCCAGGATTATGTAACACTTACTGCCCTGTGCCCCCCCCCTTCACTGTAGCCACAGCTGATAACATCTATGCCAAGGACTACTAAGAAGGTGCTGTTTTTCCGGGTATGTTGTTCCGAGTATGGTGTTCCGAGTATGGTGTTCCGAGTATGGTGTTCTGAGTATGGTGTTCCGAGTATGGTGTTCCGAGTATAGCATTTCCGGCCGTTGTGTTTTGTGCTTCATATCCGTACTTAATGTTTGTATCCAAAAACACACCGTAAGCCACACTTTTCTGACTGAACACGGTAACATTGTACTTTCAGTAATACACGGCTATGATTGGTGCCGACATTCATGTTCAGCTTTTGGCTAAAAAGCACAGAGACAGAAACGTCTTCCAGTCTTGTCTTTACCAGAGTTTTTTTTTTTTTCCCCCAATTATTTATTTATTACTTGCGTGGTAACAATTGTTTTCTGTTTCTATGTTTTTTCCCCCCACACAGATTTTCAGGAACCTTATGCTGTAGTCGTCCTTCTGGAAAAGGATTTAGTTGTTATCGACCTTGCACAAAATGGGTATGTGCCTGTCTTCCTGGATTTAGTTTAGCAGGGTGTCACAGTAATCCCACCGAACCAGCAGCAGACCGCTGGTCCGCCATGTCCTCAGCAACCCAAGCCGTCGCTGTGAGTGCAGCGTTGGCGGGTGCAGGGCATGTACCACTGCTGATGCAGGCTTCACTGTGTGTGTGTGTATGTGTGTGTGTGTGTGTGTGTGTGTGTGTGTGTGTGTGTGTGTGTGTGTGTGTGTGTGTATGGGCATGTCTGTACGCGTGTCTGTCTGCGTGTGCGTCTGTGGGGCAATGTTTCCATAGCTACCCTATCTTTGAGAACCCGTATCCCTTGACGATTCACGAGTCTCCGGTGACGTGTTGTGAGTACGTTGCTGACTGCCCCGTGGATCTCATACCTGCACTTTACTCAGTCGGCTCCCGACAAAAACGTCAGGGCTACAGCAAAAAGGTACACACACACACACACACACACACACACACACACACACACACTTTCACATGCACACACACACACACACACACACACACACACACACACACACTCGCAGGCATACACACTCACACCCGCCCCCCAAGTGCGCGCACACACACACGCAAACATTACTTTTGTGGTTTATGTCCACTGAGCTCAGGGCTGTCAAACTCAGAGAACATGTTTTTATTTCATTTTAAAATAACATTATATTATTACCTGATAATTATATTACCTGAACTGTCCATTGTTTAGTCAAAATATGTGTATAACATGTATTACTTTAATACCTGAAATATTCCAAAATATATTTATAGAACAACAGCATAACTTATAAACCTCTTTAGACGTGCACTTTTTAAAGATCGCTATTTTAATATAAAGGTTTATATACAACCTTCCTTCACTGAGTGTCCCCTCACTCTATCTTGTGCTCATTGTTAGCAACTTGATGTCACACTCCAGTCACAACCAGTCATAACAGGATTTAGAAAGGTCCAGATATTTAATGTGCTAGATATTTTTCTGGACTCTACGGGTGATCAGCAAGCCTCTTGGGCCATGTCTTTGAACAATTCACACACAGCTATCAGGGGCCGTTTTTTGTGCCCCAAGTGAGCGCGGATTTGCCTCAGATCTGGAGCTTTTCTCAGCGACCTCCAAAACCTGTCGCTGAGTGGAAAATCAGGGCTAAAATTGCATTGTGTGAACTCGGCATAAGGTGTTTGCCGATATGACTGGTGTAGTACAATTGTGGTGGAACCTCTGTCCCATAAATTGTTGTAAGGGGAGCGAGGGTTGCAGCGCACATTATGTTGCAGTGCACGCTGGAGATTGTAGTGCAGCAGACTGTGAAACTGGCTAATATTAATAGAAAATCAAAAAACATTTGGGATTGGATTTTGCCTTGTGTTTGACAAATGACCTTTATCTCTAAACCCAGCTACAGTACAGCTTCTCCTAGTCTCTCAGACACAAGCTGCATCTTTCTAAAAGGTGTTTTATGCCCTGAGCGAACCAACCAGGTGTTCAACAGAATGTGAAATGTTTTGCAGTTGCCACGGGAACATTTGATGCCTCACAAAAGGCTCACCTCATGTTCACATGCACCCCGCGCACCGAGGTCTGTGCCTCGCGACTCTACTCCCTCGCCTCTCGGCCTCCACTGGGCAGGCCAGGATGGCCTGGGTTGAACAATGAAGCCCCATTGGCTGGGTCGGCCTTCAGTCACAACTGCCGCTGGCAGTTTTGTGACATTCAACTTTGTTAGCAGTTGTGTTGGAGGAGATAATTAGTGTATAGAAAAGAATTAAGTGTGACATATGAAGTGTATTATATATGGTATCACTCACTTTTAAAATTTTATACTTTTTATTGTAATTTGTATTTTCAGGGTTGCGACTCCGTAGTTCTGTTGCAGCTCCTCTCAGTGAGAGGGTTTCATTGCTATGTGGATGAAGCTCGAGAATTTCCTTTCCTACATTAAAATCAGGGCTTATGCTAAATCAGGGCTTATGCTAATTTTAAACTTGGTGCTGGAGTACATATTGTATTTGCCTTTTGTGGTGTTTCCACACACACACACACACACACACACACACACACACACACACACAAACTTACTGTGTTCTTTCCCATTAATGGGTAGAGGGTGTGCACTTATTTAGGTGTTGTTTTCTGGTTGTCATAGGAATGGCCTATTAATGGTGGAAACTGGGGCCAGGCCACACAAAGCTACCCTGAAATAATAATAACTGGGTAAGTTTGTGGGTGTGGAGAATGTGGCTATGTGAGGATGTGGCTGTGGGGGGTGTGGCGGTGGGACGTGGCTGTGGGGGGTCATGGCTGTGTGAGGGTGTGGCTGTGGGGGTGTGGGCGTGGCCATGTGGGGGCGTGGCTGTGGGGTGTGGCTGTGTGAGGGTGTGGCTTTGTGAGGGTGTCATCATTCCCTGTTTTTCTCTCAATGCAAATCTGCTGAAGTAGCACAAAAGATAGCAGACAAGGGAGAACTGAAGAAAAAGTGGACAGGAAAATGTACCGACGTATGTTCTGAGAATGAAAAGAAAGGGAAAAAACTGAGCAAAAAAGACAAATAGGGGGAAGGAGAGGAGGAAGGAGAATAGTAAGCATTTCTGAATCACTGTTCGTGGGAAAACAGCAGCCTGCACTCCCACAATGCATTGCGGCAATGTTCCATTGTGTTGGGCAGTGATGGGGTCAGTGCACTGTAACTTTTATTCTCAGCAGTTCTGCCCCAGTTTTATCTGAGCTCAAAATTTGCACAAGTCAGCCTCCCACATTAAATCTCAGTCCTTTCACATGTGAAATGTTTAAGAATGTAATGCAGTTTATAAATGCAGTGTATCGGCAGGATCCTAATGACTGATTTTATGCATGCAGTACATAAGCATTGTGTTTGTGTGTGTGAGGTCAGTAAGTTCAAGATTCTCTGCCTTCGTTCTGTATGTGTGTGTGTGTGTGTATGTATGTCTATGTCTGGGAGTTCAGTGGGTTCATCTAAAATTCTCTGCCTTGGTTCTAGCCATGCTGATGGTTCAGTGAAGTTTTGGGATGCCTCCGCAAGTAAGTGTATATCTTTTTCGAATTGTTTTTCATAATAGACACATATCAAGTGTCTTTTTCACAGGTTTCTCTTTCCTAACATTGTCCAAAAGCATTACCCAAATCTTCATTAACGTGTCTCATACTGTGTTCAAGTGTTTGAGAACATCAAACATGCTTGAAAAGACAAGCAGAATGACATACTGTAATGAACAAATATTATTATTTTTATTATTATTGTTATTATTATGCTATTGTGTAGTTTAATAAGGTTGATTAAGGCAATAAATGAAAAAAGAAATTAAAAACGTTTTTGGGTGAAATACCTCTTAATGCTTGCTAGATTCATAAACATGTAGCTCTAGTGCCAATAAAAGAAAAAGATATCAGAATGTCTCAGCTCATTGACTACATATAGAAGTGGAAAATTTGGGTGGGGGGGGGGTTGTTCAGTTCCTTTAAAAACAAATGTAGAACAATGAAAACAATGTACCGCCTTTAAGTTTCTTGAAAACAAGACAAGTTTCTTGTGAACAATTCTGTGTTCCATACAAGAAACGGTTTATGGATCTGCTGGTCTTTATTTCTGCATGAAAGACTCCTAAAATATGATCACACATGGCTTCCTCTGAGTCTTCCTCTGTATGGCATGGGGGTTTGGGCATAGTTGTGATGTCATGCTTGTTTGGGGGTTTGGTTATAGTTGTGATGTCATGCTGTTTGGGGGTTTGGGTATAGTTGTGATGTCATTCTGTTTGGGGTTTGGGTATAGTTAACATAGAACCATTCCCCAGGGCGTGGTGCTACATTTAACATAGAACTGCAGCAGACTGCAGTGCACACAGGAAACACAATCACAGCTACGACCTCTTCTGTACAATATACAATACGCTATATGACTGTTATCCCAGGACAGTAGAGACACTGAACAAATGGGTGGGAAAGGTAAGCAACCCCAGCTGATCTGGAGCTGCGTGATGATAGTTGTGTGATGTTATTAGTGGACTAAGGCTTGCAGGCATTATTATTATGGGAGAGCTTTATCAGTGCATGGATAACTTATTACAACCACAGGGTTACTAAAGCAGCATACACTGGAGACCACACCCTTACACCACCTCCACCACGCTTCACGGAGGACCACGCGTCGGTGCTGCTCCGACTCTCATCTCGTCTGCGCTCAGATCTTTGTTCCAGCAGCGTCGTGGAACATCCAGGTCGCCTTTACCCACCTTGACCGGGGGGCGGAGTTAAAGCAAAAGAGACTGCTGTCAGCGCAGGGGTCACCGCAGGGGCCTTTTGACGCCTGTCTGAGGATTTCGACACACTAGACCTGGCAGTCGGTTCTCAAGCCTACCCCTACAGAGAATAGCGGCAGAGCCGATGTGTCTTCCATTCGTAAACTCTGCCTGAATGTAGGCTAATTAAAGCACAAGTCCTTAGAAATCCTGCAAGCATTTTGTCTTCCCGCCATGCTTTTAGTCTTCAGCATGAAGGGAGACATTATTATGGTGGCCTTGCTTCATTGCAGGTTAATGCACTTATCCATGATTAAAGTTCCAGCTGGGGATTGTCCTGGTTGTGCCATGCATGTCTTCTGTCTGTTTGATTTAAATACCCTCAATGGCTCTGTCTAGCTTTGCATCTCATCAAGGGAAATAACCCATCATAAGAGTGACCCGCAAACGTCATCTTCTCCTGTTTTAGCCATAATCATGACAAACTCCAGTTCCTACAACTCTAGTTGTTTCCCCATACTCATACTGTGCTGCTTGAGCCTTAGTATGGCAGAGTATTAGTGACCTTAATACTTAACGTCCTTTAGATATGCTACTTTTGCCAAGGCTATCTTCCAACAACCAGCTGGCTTCCCACACAATGCATTTAATTACGAAAGCATTTAATTAACATAGATTTGCTCTCCGGACATAGAAATATAAAGACTAATTAGGTACGAAACAGTAATCTTGCTAAGATAAAATGGCTTTATTGTTTATTCCTTTAGTTGTACCTGAATTGTACGTTTGAACACACTCCAGATATGTGTGTGCCTATGTACTGTGTACATAAGTTGTGACCGGTGGGTCCTTAATGATGCCCCTTGAACAAAAGGATCGCAAAACCAACGATGGAAACCATCTCCACGGTGATGTGGCATCGTTAACTCCATTTCTCATGATGCTCAGTAATGCTCCAGGTGCTGTACAAGCTGAAGACAGCCAAGGTGTTCGAGAAGGCGCGGAGCAAGGATGAGAGGACGAGCACGGAGATCGTAGATGAGGACCCGTTCGCCGTGCAGCTGCTGTCGTGGTGCCCGGACAGCCGCATGCTGGTAGTCACCGGCGTTTCCGCTCACGTGATCGTATACAGGTTCAGCAGGCAGGAGGTCACCACCGAGGCCATCCAGGTGAGCGCCTGCATGCGAAATGCCTGCCAACATGTCGGCAATGTATTCTAAGTATGTGTATTAAATATATGCATTTTTTGGGGTTTTTTTCCCTTCTAAGTGGCCATCATTTGATTTTACCATGTTTCTCTCGTCGAGAGCAAAAAAAAAACGAGTTTATTCTTTCTCTCTCACCAGTTCTCTCACCCCGTCTTTCTCTGACTCTCCCTACGGTTCCTTCTCTGTCCATCTCTTTCTCTCCTTCTCCTTCTCTGAGAGACGAGTTATTTTAGCCTCTTGACGGCAGCTATGACTCACGTTCATGATAATAATAATATGCTCTAGTCTTCATTAAAATTGGCTATGTGTGTGTGTGTGTGTCTGTCCGTCTGAGAGTTGGAGAGTGAACATCATTACCTAAGCTGGGTGTACTCTCTACACAATATTTACCTGAACATTCATGTTGACTTCATTATTCACATTGACTTTATAACGAATATGAATGAAGCCATGTAATATGGCCTTTATATAATCAGAATATAATCTTGCAGAATATAATCTTCCAACTTTCTGCTTTGTTTGTGCATGTTGTCCATATTTATTGAAGTGGGTTTATAGTCTAAATGGATGACGATGTTACAATGTTTTGCACAGTTTATTTTTTATTTGTCACTTAAAAGCACTTTGAGATTTGGATGAAAACATGACTGGTGACTTATGAATAAGCTTTAATTTAAAATAATTTACATCTTAACTGGGTGTCCCTTTTCATTCATATTGCCCTCCATTTTAAGTGGAAAAATAATCATAATCATACCCTTTGAAACCATTCGTACCCAAAGTCTGGTCCATAGACATTAACACGCACTGAGAATCTTCCCTGGATGGTGTTGCTAACAGCAACCAGTTTTCAGTTCCTATTTGTTTCAGAGACACTTTACCTGCAGTTTTGTCTTGGCGAGGGTTTTGGTTGCCAAATCATTTAATTCCACTTCCTGGACACGTTATAGCGTTGCTTTAATGGTGTGTTTCGAATCAATGTCCTGCTGCCAGGTGAAGCACCATCCATTGGCCCTGGAGCCATTTGATTGGCTCAGAGCAGTTAACGGCACTTCAGAAGCCATTCTCCCCTTTGTTTGATGAACTTTGTTTGTTTCATCATCGGCTCCACATTCCTGTTAAGCACTTCTGCCAAGGAGAGGTTCATCTCTAGATGTTCTAGCTCAGTCCACGCAGGCCTGCTCTTCTCTTTATGGTAGTCTTAGAAACATATATGCCTACATTCTGTTGTTTTCTTGATGGGGGACATTCTTTGGTTATCCAGTAATTTAGTTGTTTAACATCTGTTAAGCCCTCCTAATATTTTGGGAGATGTTTTAGTGGTGATCAGTTGGTTGTGATTGGTCAGCATGACGGTGGCCTTCCTCACAGGCAATTGGCATTTGATCCTGATCTTTCATCCTTTCGGGCAGTGTGGTGAGTTAGGCGTGTGGTTGTTTAAGTGTGTGGTCTCACAGTGATTTAATTGCTGGGGTAGAAGCTTCCCTTTCTGTTCGCCACATTAGCCCTGTAACTTCAGTGCAGAATTCAGTGCAGGTTTGAGGTAAAGGAATCTTAATTAGATTAACCGTCACCTTAGATTAACCACCATCGTAATGGCCTTAATGGAAGGAACAATCCTGGACTGCAGTATCTATTATTTCTGCATGTCTGAACCAGCATTTGTTTACAGTGGATATTTATGTTTTCTCTTCTTTTGTTTTAATGCCCAAGCTTGTTTCCCACTGGTTAGGTAGACAATAAGCCTTTGAGGTTGACATGGCAACTGGACATACAGTTCTTAATTTGAAATGCTCTTCTTGTGAAATTCAAAAATACATCAGTGAAGCTTTTAATAGCGAATCGATTAAATGATAAAAATGTAGCTTAGCTATTGTTTCATGGGACTGGGAAAATACATGCGGTGTGTGTGTTTGTGCTGGGGAACTCAGTGCTGATGTAAGAGGGATGATCAGGGTGAGTGTCATTAGCTGTTGAATGTGCTCAGCAAGGCATAATTGGAGCAAATTGAGCCCATTAGCACCTTGAGTCCCCCCCCTCCCCCCATTTCACATGTGCGTGTGCACACACACACACACACACACACACACACACACACACACACACAAACCAATTAGTGTGCCCTAATTTATGGAGAGTGACACTGGTGGGAATCATTTAAAGTATTACATTTTGCCCATGCAAATTTCAATTAGTTTAACTGAAATTAAAAAGGATTGTATAACTTTTATCAAACACTGAGAATAAGATGCTAAACGATAGAACCAAATTCCATTGTGGCTACAGCAGAGAGGCACCCATCAGCATGTGGACCCAACTATCAGCTACATGTCCAGTATCCAGTATGAATACAGTATGTATTTCAATGTAGAAGATTATAACAGATGAGGCCTTGTATTGGAAAATGACTGATAATGAATACAAGAAATGTACCAAGCTGAGGATGCATCATTAAAAGCTTAATGTTCAAGTCATGGCCTGAACACTGTATTTAAGGTTTTTGTTTGGAAGTGTACAAATTTGTGTTTTGTTTCAGTTACTGGAGGTCAGATTGCAGTATGAACTGAATGACCTTGAGTCACCTGAAGGGGGTGGGGACCATTCGCCAGCACCTCCTACCCCAAGCACCTCCCCTAGTCCACAGACCGTCGCTCCCCAGACCCACCAGTCCACCAGCAGCAACTCGTCAGATGGAATCCGAGACAACGTGCCCTGCCTCAAGTAATGGAGTCTTTTTTAGCGTCTTGCTTCTCTTTAGTAAACCATCTCTGACTCTGCATTTGTGGTTTTTCATTACATTCAAATCCAATCAACCGTTGAACTTCTGGAGTAACATGGCCCTTTCCCCCAAAGGTTAATGACTCTAAAAACCTTCATGTCTCTCTCTTTCACTCTTTCTCTCTCTCTCTCTCTCACTCTTATGCTCACTCTCTCTCTCTCTCTGTCACTCCTTTCCTCTTTCTCTCCCTCTCTTGTCTCTCCTCCTCCTCAGGGTACGCAGTAGCCCCCTGAAGCAGTCTCCTGGCTATCAGGTGGAGCTGGTGGTGCAGCTGGTGTGGGTCAGTGGAGAGCCGCCCCAGCAGATCAGCAGCCTGGCTGTCAACTCTGCATATGGCCTGTGAGTCCTTCCCGTCACGGGTGCGCTCTGCTGTCCCGCTCTGTCATTCCCGCATGCGGCCATCTTTCCCGCAGTGCCTATACTGTAAACACGCATCTACGTTCTACATCTACATGACTACGGAATGTCACATGCACTTATGACGGCTCGTGTATTTTCATCCGACATCCTTGGGAAGTCCAGGGCCTGCCTCTTAGGCCTGATCTGTTACCTGAATGACCAGCGTTTGTTTCACACATGCACTTTCTTGTCTGTTGCACTTGGAGAATTCCCTCAGGCAATACTGAGAAGACTCCATATTGTTACATAACCTACCAGTATGGAATACAACCAGCAGGCCATGATAGAAACCCATCAAATAAAGTAATGAGAAAAAGAACATTACCTATGGGAAAAAGATGAAAATACCTATTTTCCTATTCCTAACCCTATTCTCAAAATGCCCTTGATGTTTCTATAATTTGTAATACTTGTTCTTTTCCTTTTGTGTTCAAACTTTGCACATTAGTCATTTCAAAATGCCGTAAAACTGAACTTATGATAGCAACTAGCCGCTAAAGCACAGCTGTTGAGGAGAGTAATCCAGGTCATGTTCCATAGAAATATGTAAGTCTCTCTGTCCATGATAAATATGTAAGTCTCTCTGGAAATGAGTGTTTGCTGATGTTTACAAAAACATCTTTACAAAACAATGTAAAGTTATTGGAACAAACAAGTAAATCTGATTTTGTTTGCTTTCTTTTTTCTTTTTTTCTTAATTCAGTAGATCATTTTAGTAGTAGTTTATATATATATAAACTAAAATGATCTACTGAATTATACTGTATATATATATACACATATATATATAATACTTTGTCTTTGCTATAAATTTAGTGTTATTCTGTTCTCTTGTGTGATAGGGTGGTATTTGGCAATACCAATGGTCTAGCAGTGGTAGATTACCTCCAGAAAACTGTCCTGTTGAACCTGAACACAGTGGAGCTGTATGGATCTAATGACCCCAGCCAGAGACAACCGCGTTCACCTCGCAAGAGCAGACAACCTTCTGGAGGTGTGGTAAACATATCATAAGAGCTGCTGTTCATTAACAACAAAAATGCTTATTGCTCACATCACACATAAACATGTGCACACATACACACACACACACACATCCTCTATTAAGTTATACTGATGCGGCACTGTAAACCAGTCGCAACTCGCTGCAGTAAGCTGTAGGGACAGTGGTGATGCAGTGTGACCTCTGCTGGTGGAAGACAGAATTGCAGCTGGTCTGCCCTAAACAATTAATGAAACTCTGACGACCGTGACTCAGTGACAGATTGGCGGTTGGGTTATTTGGCACACCACTGTGCGTCTGCATGCGCGCGTGTGTGTATGTGTGTGTGTGGGTGTGTGCTTTGCGGCTGCGTGTGGCCGGGGAAAGCGTGTGATGTTTAGCACTGGGACATTACTCGTCTTCTCCCTCCATCTCGGCTTCAGCGTCCTGCAAACCACTTACATTTAGAGCAGCAGCGGTGACCTTAAACAAAACCCGGAGGCTAAATGGGTCAAGACCACTTGGACTGTGATTTATAATGGGTAGCACTAGCAGATCAGCAGCTACTGGTGATCTGACTGCCCTCAGCATAGAGAACCACATAACAGGCAGCCTTAATGACACCCTGTGGTTTGTGAAGGAAATGCCAGTTCTGAAGGCGAGTGTGTGTGTGTGTGTGTGCGTGTGTTCTCAGGGCTCTGCGACATCAGTGAAGGTTCGGCCACATCAGAAGACCGCTGCAAATCCCCCACCTCAGGTAACACGTCCTGCCACGCCCACCAGGGCCTGGAGGACCACCCCATTCCCACACCCGCCTCCCACACCCGCCCCCTTGGCCAGATCTGTTCCGATCCATTCTTTTATTAAGACCCTTTTTGTTTGTATAACTTTGTTTTTATTTAACCAGTGCTCTGTTATTAAGGGTCAGATTTCTGTACACAGACTCACAGAGAACAGGATTCAATGTGTAATGCAATTCCATACTTCACGCACATTTACATGTCCAATAAAACAGTAACATGGAAATCCATGTCATTGGTCAATCCAGCATCTTTGTTATGCTTGAAATGCTTTAGAACAACTGAACAATTGAACAGTCTTGCTTCTAAAAATGACTGTGGAAGTTTTTGAAAATGCTGTCTGTGACACGAAATCTCGATCCCCTCTGCATATGTCTGTGGTGGCGGTGCGACTGTCATTTTCTCTTCGCGCAAATGTTTTATAAACTTTCTCTGGTTAAATCATTCAAACTGTAATATTAATTTAAACTTTATTTTCTGGTTTTCTTTCTTCACACCCAACAAAAGTGCAAGAATCATAGAGCTTAGCCTCTTTCTAGGAAAACAGTTACACAGACTTACCAGTCGCATCCAGCGAGAAGAGGTTAGTTAGCATGAAGAGGTTAGTTAGCATGAAGAGGTTAGTTAGCATGGTGTGCAAACATTTTCAAAAGCTTATAGCCGTGAGGTGACAGCATTAGTCACAGTGTGGGAAAGTGACACCAGTTCTACTGTAATGGCTGTTTTTGTGGGGTTTTTGTGGTTGGACATGTTTTCTACTAACAGAATTACACACAGTCATGCCAGGGTCAAAAAAAAAGATGCTGAGAATAGGAGCATGAGAGATACATGAACAAATGTGAGGTGTAACAGCTTTTTAGCTATTTTAATAGTTTTTAAATTGGTTAGCATAAGCTGTTTCTTTAGGAAAAGACATCCTAAATCTCCGTTTACTTGACAGCTAAAGCTTGTAAAAGCACTGTACTGGACAAGGCCATAAAATGAGAGTTTATTTCCTCAGCTTTTAATTCTGGAAGTGCTGATAGCTTTAAAGCGAATGAACAGTGTCACCAGTTACTTGTATCCAGACAGTGATCCAGATTCTTTCCATGTAAACATTCCGATTCATATTTAACGTTCCTGTCCAGAATACTATTTCAACAATTCTTGATAAAATGCTTCAAAGTGGATCAAATCGAAATGTTACAAATTGGATAGTTTAAACAAAAAACTTCACTTGGTTATTTGTATGTATAAGCTTCTGATGGTAAAACGGATAACATTAAAATGGACAAAAATTAAAAAGAAAGAGAAAGTAAGATTTCTCAAAGCGAAAACACCTGAATGCATTTGCTTTAATACAGTTAACTTTGGTAATGAGCATGAAATGTATGCTGGGAAACTGATAAGGAGTTAAAGTAGAGACAAGATTAGTTACAAAATGACTTAAACCTTTGTTAAAATGACTTAACTTTTTGTTAAAATAACTTAACCTTCCATTATAAGACCAAACCTTCCATTAAAATGACTTAAAATTCCTTTAAAATAACCTTCTGTTAAAAAGACTTAACCTTCCCTTAAAAGACCCAGCCTTCCATTAAAATTACTTAACATTCCTTTAAAATAACTTAACCTTCTGTTAAAAAGACTTAACCTTCCATTAAAATGATGAAACCTTCCATTAAAATGATGAAACTTTCCATTAAACCTGTATCTGTTTTCAAGTGGTTTGTGAAAGCTCCTATCACTTGCTGTAACACACCACCACAGGCAGATGTCGATCCTGAGCTCTGATTTCTTATTTCTTAAGCCCCTGCCCAACAAAAACATGAATAAACTTCTAAGCAGGCGTACTTATATGAGTCAAACTGAACTGTATGACTGTCTTGGTCTCCGAAAGAGAGACCGACAGAACGCTTCTAACCACAGATTTTACTTCCTTCCCCAAAAAGTGTTGATGTCTAACCACCATCAGTTCTACAATGGCGGAGGTAGAGGTAAGATCAGATGGAGAGAGGAACAGAGAGACTCCACCCTTTATGTCTGACCACTGTCTGTGTCTCAGAGTTAGAACAAGGAGATCAAAGGAATGCAATGGAGGAGCCAGTGATCCTAAAGATGTCTGCATACTATTACTGCATACTATTACTACATACAATTACTGCATAGTATTACCTCATACTATTACTGCATACTACTATATACTAATACTGCATACTATTACAGCATACTATTACTATGTACTGCATATGATTACTGCATATGATTACTGCATGCTATTTCTAGATACTATTATTACATGTTATTACATTTACATTTATGACATTTGGCTGACCATTACTGCATACTATTACTACATACTGTTACTGCATACTATTACTACATTCCATTACTGCATAATTTTAATACTTACTATTACTGCATAAAATTGCTACATACTATTACTGCATACTACTGCTACATACTATTATTGCATACTATTACTATAGACTATTACTATATTCTATTACTGCATACTAATACTACTATTACTGCATAAAATTGGTACATACTATTAATGCATACTAGTAATACATTTTGTTACTGCATACTATTACTAGGCATGCGTGAAACGTGATCCATCTGTCTGCCATGGTCACCTGGCTGGGTCACATGCCCGTCTGTCTGTAATTAAGACATGACCTGTGCTTTTGTGGTCAGCTCTGTGTTTGTCCCGTATAGAGCTTTGTTTCTCATAAGTGACAGTGGACTGCTAGCTCGGATTCGTTCATCTGCATTGCAAATGCCACAGTCTTAAAAATAAATCCTCTCTTTGGCAGTGTTCCTGCAGTGAGTACAAGGGCTTAGACAAACAATTATGAATTCTTTCTAAAATGTCCTAATCTCTTTTGCTGGTTTTCTTAATTTTTCCTTTCTTTTTTGACTTCTTGTCGTTAGTTTTTAATCATTTCTGTTAATTTTTTATAGTTCTCCTTTTTTCTTGACATTCTGTAACATTTTCTTCAATCAAAGCAACCAATTCTGGACAGAATATAGTTGAGCACAGTTTGTCCCCCCACAGCCACCGTCTCTACCCTGGTCTTGTCCTCCTTGTTTGGTGCATGGTCCTGGAATGTCGTGGGTCTAAATTATTTAATTTTCCTTCTAGGGCATTGTGAGACCCAACGTCTAACCCGTTTCTAACCCAACTGTCTGTCCCAGCATGCTACATTAAACCAAGTGATCGTTTTTGTCTCTGATTCAGTGATTCCTTTCCCAGTGTCACCCCTGTTTGTTTGAAACCTTTATAACCCTCACGCCTCGCCATCCAGTTTTCAAGGATGTGTCTCTAGTTGTCCTGTTCCATGTCTCCTCCTCCCCCAGCATAGATGTGCATGATTTTTACAGAAGCATCTGGAAGGTTTTATAAAGAGGGGTGTTTTTTTTTTTTCTTCCAGCAAAGATGTCACGGAAATTAAGCTTGCCTACTGAGCTAAAGCCAGATTTGGGTAAGCCTTAACTTCGTGCTTGCACTCTTCATTTTCTTAATTTTTTTGTTTTGTTTCTTTCAATGTGCCCGGTGATGGGGGTCGTTTTTCCATCGCTGCACCTGTCAGATCTTGCATCGCCATGCGGCCGTGGGCAATGTGGGACGCTGAGATGTTCGACTGACTTAACGTTGGGCCAGAAATGTGGAATGCTGGGGGCTCATGGTTCCAGCGAGCTACGAGAGTCT
>JAOXYF010000005.1:4012986-4038810 GCA_028565775.1 Sternarchorhynchus goeldii
CAAGCACTGTAAAAAAGAAAATATATTAGTATATATATATAAAAATTTATCTTTACAACATCATGTTCATGCTCACCTGAAGGAAAAAAGGTGAAGCTTTAGAAGCTGTTCACAGGAAGTGATGTCGCTGTCATAGAGACGCACCGGGTACCCAAGGTTTCCTCTCCCTTTATCAACACTCCTCATGTCGGTTCAAGTATTCGCACTGACCGATACATGTGTACATGTTTTTTTTTTTTTTTTTAAACGATTCTTCTAGGTTTTGGTCCTGTAGTCTCTATCCTCTGATTTATTTATTTCCTCTTTTTTTAAACAAGAAACTCAAATTTTAATATTAAATATTTATTGTAAATGTTTAATTACATATTGAAAGCTTTTTGGATGATATTATAATTCACATTTGGGAATTGTTTATTGTTAATATCAGTACAATAATACTTTACATTAAAGTACCATCTCTAAGAGGTTTATAATTAGTTGATAGATATTCTTGCTAGAATCAATGATAGAGAATTTTATGTCCCTGGTAATGGTCCATTGACTACTTATAAACCTAGTCTAAAAGCTTTTTAGATGGTATTTTCATGTGATCTGCTATCCACACATCCAGTGTTGACTTGTGAACCTTCCGTAAACATCGCTGCTGAAAAGGGCTTGGTTCGGTGATTTTAAAGGGCTGGGTAACGGTACCACAGACAGGAGAGTTTGTGACGCCGTAAAGACTGGAAAATGAATCATGGAGTATGTGGGATGACAGCTATACTACACATATAAAACAGTCACGGCTTTGCTCTGGGAGTGAACCGTTTAATATGACGGTTGTCTTCTCCTTTTCAGAAAGCTTGGCCATGTTCCCAGTGAGTGTTGGGATCGTTTAATATATTCTTTTAATTTTTCATAGCTTCCGAGCCCTGCACTCTGCTCTATATACTTTCTTATCTTTTAATAATGCCGATCCCTTTGTTCGAAACAGAAGCTCTAGATGCACACAAAAAATAACCGAGCCAGTACTGTAGGTTTACGCATTAGCAGAAATGGTTATATGTTCAGTCGTGCTCAAATATCAGGTCAGGCCTAAACCGACCGCTGATTTCCAAGCCATGCCATGAGAATGTCGCGTATATGCGATCATGTAAACGATCATGTCATATAAATGGAGTGCGGCGTACGGTTCTGGTAGGTTGTGCTGGACGATCAGCGTACGCCTTGAAGCGCCTCAGACGTGTAGTTAAGCCCCTTCGCTGCAGGATCCTCTTTTCGCTTACCGTCAAGGGCTGCTGGCCTTACACCAGTGACACATGGGTAATGTAGTCTGTGAATCCTGTGCTTGGACATGCAGTCCACAGGGTCACTTTGGGATGGAAAGTTCATCTTGTTATTAAAGCCATACCAGCTGTCTAAATTAGTTTCAGACACTATGTGCACAGTGGACAATTAAGTATTTAAACATCCAAAAACAGAAAAATAAAAGTACATAAATCTATTCAGAGTATACTTTTTTCCCATAACTAATTTCAGTGTGGTTATATAAATATATTTGATCTTATTTCTGGTGTGCAAAATGCTGCTATATATGTTCGTGCATAAGACCCATTCGTCTGTTAAGATACTGGTTTCGATGCTTCAAGCTCTGTCTCTCTTTCGCTTCTCTGCCCAAAAGTTTTGCCATTCTGTAAATAAACTAGTGTGACAATCCGGAACCGTGCCACCACGAGCAGAAGCGGACGATTCGGCGCTAAGACAGTTGCCATATCTTTTCAAACGCCAAAGAATTTTTTTTAGTTGTGTATTTCATTAACTGTTCCACCTTTTTGTGCCCGACCTTTCTGGTGTTCGTCTGCGCTGAGGCCATACCTGCTGTTCTTGGTCTTGTTTCAACAAAAAGAAGCCTTTAGTGTAAGTTTTATGCAGTTCTTTAAAAAAATCACAAAAGAACGGATTACAAACCGATCTAAGGCAACCCGTGTCTAAATCACGATGTCAAAAGTTTATTCATTTCAGTCAGTATTTACTAAACTGTCCTATTTCTGTATTCAGTTCATCTTTGTGGTTCATTACTATTTCAGATTTGCCCCTTTCTATCATTTTAAGTATCATGTACTTATTTTTTATATGTGCGATTTGGAGAAATATGAAGGTCACTCAGATTCGGTTGATTTTAATATATGACACTGTTGGCCATATTACCCTGCGCATTCATGTCATCGTATAGTATTTTCTGCTTATGGATTGCTTGTACATTCAGGGTATGGTCGAGTTTTTCATGTTTTTTTAAACGAGTGAAAGAGGTTGTATGCACTGACCACGTGACATATAATGTTGTACGTGTCCTTAGGCAGAGAGTCTGGACTCAGAATTCGGTATAGCAGACACATCACTTCACTGGCCTGGCCATAGCTGGATGCCTGTGTCTAGTCCGCTAAATGTATTTTTAGGACTTTGCAGGAAAAAGTTCTTGGGAAAAGTCATTATAGGAAGACGATACTGGAAATATTTAATACCCGCTATCATTGTCAATCAATAATCTGATCTGTGTGTATGAGTAAGTGTTTCAATGATAATAAGTAGAGTGTTCAAGCCAGTCTTGGACTCTGGGTTCTCTTTATTCAGATTTCAGGACACACCTCCAGTTTGCTTCATTTCTGATTCATTAAAGTTCAGTATGCACTGTCGATGTGGATGTTAGTGGTTAGCCCTTTGTAATCTTCCAAGAAAAAAAAATACTTGATGAAAAAAAAGATGTTAAATACCCCCCTCCCCCCAAATCTCCCTTGTCCTGGTTTTTAATTCCTTTTGTTTATTTTCACTGTTTATCTTGTCTTTGAGTGAACTGTTTATAATTTCGTCACCAATTCGGAACATTGTATCTTGAAATAGTATACTTCTGATATGAAGAAGACCCTCTCTTTTGTCCTCCACCTTCCGTCTTCGATATACTGGTTATCGGTGGGTTGCAGTATATTTCTCATTGTAGCCAATTTTCTTGTACAGTTTTATGCAAATTTCACATGGATGTTTATGAATATCTGCTGCCACAAACAATTTAGAATTTCTGTAGATAGAAATTACTGTGCAATGGAAAATAAAGATGATTTAAAAACCCATTAAGGTGTGCATTGTGCTGTAATAATAAGAAAGAAAATAATAATCTGCCGCCAAATACCACTCAGTAATTTTTGTAAATATAGGACCGTATTTAGACGGAATCGATCATTTGCAGTGTCCTTCGGCGTGTCTTTAATTGATTGACTCCTTGTGGACTAAGGATCAGAAACCGAGATTGGATCATGTCGAATTTCCAAACAGCGGAGATCCGATGTGAAATTAATCCAGAGATGTGTTCTCTAGAGTAGATGTGAGGGGGAAACCGTTGATGGGTGCCAATGAATGAAAGGACAAAAACAGCGTGTTTTAAAGATCGCGCAGTACTTGAAACAGTCCATTAGGAGGAGTAGTATGCAAAGAAATCTGTTACGCTTTACAACCGCCTGCCTACACATGAGAGTTCTCAGTGTGACAGATACCGCAAGACAATTGTCAGGAAGGCAAACGTGTCTCTTGATGCCTTTTCTAAGGTAATTTCTAGTAGCTTTCTGCAAAACACACGTAAGTCGTCTTCACTTCACTCGACTTGCTCATCAGGGATCTGGACCAATATATTCGTAAAGCTTCTTTGTGACTGCGTGTGTTTTTAAAATTACTATATAAATAAATTTGACTTTGACATTGACTTAACACAATAATATTGCTTGATTCAACTGAGGCCAAATACAAACGCATACCCACAATATCACAGGCTCAAATTGTGAATTGCTGCACAAATGACATTAGCGTTAGAACACAATTTTATGTAAAGTGCCGTAGGAAAACTAGACTTGTATTTCACGAACGTGTAAGATCTTAACTTCAAAGAAAACAGCCAGGTTCAATGATGTGTTCAGCCGACAAACTACAGGGGGCGCAGTGAGACCGCAGCGGAACAGGGAAAGCAAGCTATTCAGATGTGAAAGGCTATAAGATAATATTTTGAAGGAACGCGTGGATGCCGGATGGTGAGAGGCTTCATTTTAGTTGCTGTCTGCACCTATTTGTACCTCAGTTGGAGGTAAAATAAAAAGAAAAGTTTTTAAAAAAACCCGTCAGGACTTGAATGCCATATTCCAACGATTTTAAAATAACAAACTTAGACCTCGGTTACTGTCGCGTGTACAAACTGCGTTGTTGCATAGAAACTCTGCGCTGTCAACTATCCGAGAACACATCATTACTGGAAGCGCTCTGCGCAGGAAAAGTCGCTCCGGTGAGGAAATGTGAACTCGCGCCGCCGACTCGCCGCCAGAGCGATTAGACTGCTCACCACACAGCGGCTGGGGTTCCGAAACCACACGCGCTTGTCTCCAAACCGGAGAGACGCGGTTTCATCTCTCCGCGCGAGACGGAAAGAGTTGGCAACCACCCGTTCTGACATCGAAAGGGACGGGTCAGAAGAACAGCAATTGGGAGGCTTTCTAAATACTACCCGGTGCGTAATATTCAGGCGTTTTGGCACTGTCGACAAACCGTTGTCACGTTGCGTTTGGATACCTTGTAAATGAAACATGTAGCAGTGACACTTGGAAATGATTTACACAACCCGTTTGTAGGAGGGAGGTGATCATATTGAGGCGAGTGGGTGTATATGCACTCTCGGGACATTAAATGGGATTTCAGTGAAGTTGAATGGTTTCCCTTTGGCAATACAATCACTGCCAGCGCTGAGTTGTCAGTCAAAGAGCGATGTGGATGTCACTGGTGGGGTAAAGCGATATACTCTTCTCCCGACACTCGTTTCCCGTCGTGGCTAGCTCGTGGATATTTCTGTTTTATCGATGTTTTGTTTGCATTTGGTTTCGACAAACTAAAATATAGAGAATTTTTATCTTCTTTTTTGGCAATACTTCTTAGTGTACCTAAAGATCGGCAATGAATTGAAATGCCAAAGGGGAAAAAGTCAAATGCGAACTCGATACTTAAACGGAATGTTCACACAGGTTTGACAGCTAAGCTCTTTCTAAGCGCTGCATAGAGCTGGAGGAATTCCTAGTAACCTGCAGACTTCACGCAAAGGTAAAGACGCTATTGACGAATTTGTGGGAATAAAACAATTTTAAACTGTTTCGCCAAAATGATGAGCAGTGGCCCAAATATAGTCTATGAATGGCTGAAAACTCTTCACCTGTGTCAGTATGTCGAAGCTTTCGTGGATAATGGATACGACGACCTGGAAGTTTGCAAACAAATAGGCGACCCTGACCTGGATGCTATCGGGGTCTTTCTACCGCACCACCGGCAACGGATCCACGACGCAGTGAAGCGACTGAAAGACGAAGATAAGGAGACAGCCTCGGGACTGTATTTCACCCTGGAGCCCATGGCTCCAAGCAACACCAGCCGCATGATGGAGCATTGTGAGTCGAGACTACGGAGTTCCAAGTCATGGACGGAACAGAGCAGTGACCGAGGCGGGCGCAGCATGGGTTACATGGGGGGCCATCGAAATCTGACCCTCGGGAACCGCAAGGAGCTTGTAATCTACCCGAAACTGAAGCTGAAGATCTTGATCAGAGATAAACTGATTAGAGACGGGATTAACCTTGCAAGGCCGCCATTCTCTACCAAGGTGAGTGCTGAATGTGCTTACGTTTTGCTGCACTTTCTGAACTGTCCAGCCTGCTTGTGGGGCATGGTGCCTCTTGATAGCACGAGTGTTGGTATTAGCAAATGGCTCCACTAGGTGAGTATGTGTGTGTAAAAGAGAGAGAGAGAGAGAGAGAGAGAGAGAGAGAGAGGATGGAATGGGTATGGTGCATTACTGCCATTAGCTGCATACAACTAGAGAGTGAAAGTGATGTAATCAGTTAAATTATGGCTGTCCCTACTTAAATCATTGGTGTGGTCATGGTGTAATCTCACACACTGTCATAAAATATTGCACTTGGGAAATTCTACACTCAGAGGTCTTTCATGCAGGAAGGGCTCTCAGCTGTTACTGACAGCAGGGTTTGTTGTGTGGATTGAGAGTCTGAGGGGGTGGAGGACCAATGATGTTCTCTTGGGACTGAAGAGAACTTGTGGCAAAACTCCTGATACACCACATCTTTAGAGTCACTGACAACTCTTGCACACGGAACACGATCCATGTGTAAGGTTACCAAGACAACCAAGACACAGTCACCGCATCTTTAGAGTTACCGTGACAACATTACCAGAGCGTGGTGGGTGTGCACGAGCACCTTGACACGCTGCGTCGTTCTGGCAAAAATTTCTCCAGCTCTGCCTCTGACAACAGCCTTTCATCTTTCTTCAGGTTTGAGCTCAGATCTGCTGAGTCACTCTGAGATTGTTCATTTATCTTTCTTTCTCTTTTTCTCTGTCTCTTTCATATTTTTTGAACTCTCGTTGAATTTTTTTCTACCCACCTCTATTTTCTTCTGCCTCCTGTCTTTTAATCTCCTGTCACAAGAGACCTACAGAGACAGACAGAGGAAATGAACAGAGCAGTGCGTCAGTGCCAGAATGACAGGCGTTTGTTTTAAAAATGTGGTGATAAGAACACCTCATGTCCTTATCTGATCTACAGCATTCCGTGCGTCCGACCGTAGAGAGTGTGAATCTGTCCCCGTTGACAATCGTATGTCTTTACTTGTTGACATGCAGTGGCGTTGCAGACCAAAAACGCTCGTTTTAGAATGTGGCCTGCAGTGCGAAGAGCCCTGGGCGTGTCAGGGTGGTTTTGTGTTTGTGTGGCCTTGGACCGCATACATCAGCTCAGCAGCAATTTCTACTGTCTGGCAAGCCTTGAGTAGGAAGTGTCGCTGCAGTCCACCTTCATCGTGCTGTGCAGGAGAAACAGGTCCTCATCTCCTACTGAAAAGTTACCTCCAGGGTACAGGCCTTCACCGCATTCCTCTTTATGGCCATTAACGGGGGGGGGTATTTAAGTGGCAGGATTAAATTGGAAGGAATATGGATGTTTTCGGCGGTTCACATGTAGTTCAGTGTCTTTTCAAAGCGCGCACGCTATTTCTGAACCGGCCTCGGGGATTTGAGCGCACATAACTGGGTTACTGTTGGAATGTAAGAGATAATTACAGAATTCCTAGCATTTGTTGTTTGGAAAATTGCGTGGACGTCCACCCATTTGGGCTAGTGACGTCAACAGGGACGGGCTGAGCTCGGGGGTTTGAAGGAGTGTGGAGTAGCTAAGATGTTCCATCCTGGCATGTGAAGAGGCGGAGCTCATAACAGTGGCATCCTTCTGTTTGTATAGAGGGGAAATGGAACTGAGATGGTCCAGAATCCATGTGGATATTGGTTATTTCTGATTGTTTTGGTTTGTGTGCTGCCCAAGGCTTCAGGTGAGTGTAGAGTACCTGCTCTGTGATGTAGGATTAAACTCACTGCACCCTTCTATATAACACACACACACACACACACACACACACACACACACACACACACACACACCTCTCTACCCTTCAAAATCACTCTTTGTAGAATCGGCCATGTTCAACTACTTCAAATTGATGTAAATTACCTAATGAGTTTGAGTGCATTAAGTGAATTAAGTTTTATCAGCACATCTTGTACTTCGTGCATCATTTTCAGACCTTTTCACAGAGGACCTCAGCATGTGCTTTAATGTCCTAAGTGTTTGTTGTTAAGCTGAGGGTTATTTTCCAGCGCTGTGATCCCTCTGAGTGTTAAAGTAAGCGCACTCACTTAAAGGACTTGCACTGTGTCACCTGCTCAGTACCACGTACGCCTGTGGTGAGTTTGCTTTGAACGGATAAACGCTTAGCACATGTTCCTGACACAATCTGGCCATATAGCGTGTATGGAAACAGCACGTGCTGTTAAAGGACATTAAACTGTTGAAGTGGAAGAGGTAAGACAGCACACACAACTGAGCTCCCATGTGATCCTGATGAGAAAAGTGTGTGTGTGTGTGTGTGTGTGTGTGTGTGTGTGCTTGTGTGGGCGTGTGTGTGTGCTTCTGTGGGAAGTGCATGAAGTCTTCGGTCTTAATGCTGTATTCAGTATTTTGTAGAAACGTTTTGGAAGGCTGTTCCCATTACTACAGACGTGACACTTCTGCTGACCCCGAAATAAGATTCCCAGTGCTCCCTTCGAATTGTTTGAGCCGTTTAAACGCACACAGTCACACGGTTTCCTTTCACCTTATTCGCTTTATGGCCCTGCACACATTAAAGACAATATGTTATCCCTGTTTGCAAAAATCATGTGAACTCATTTGATGATGGGGTGTGATAAAAGTATCATTAAGTTTCATTTTGGAGCTGTACAGTTTTCCTGCGGGTTAAATTGGAAGTTAACGCCCCATGGGTTGTGTAGCCTACATTGTGATTAGCTTGTTAAACAGGACGGGAGGTTCCCTGGTACCTGATACAGGACTGTTTCTGCTTTATCTGTTACATATCTTTGTTGTTTTGAAGGAATTTTGTCACACACACACACACATACACCTGGGACTGCATGTAGGACTACATTACCTGGGATTACATTACACCTGGGACTCCAAGCTGGAAGTTACAGATCTCCCAATTTTGTCTTTGAGCTATAGTAACAGGCAAAACATGTAACACTTAAAGAATGTCAAAAGCACTTGGCCTGCGAGAGTAAGAACAGAAGTCTTTCTCTAAATGCCTGCTTCTCCCGTGGCTCTTGACCTCATACAGAGCTGCACCAGTGCCCTCCTGAGGGCCCTGGAGAGTCTGGGTCCCCCCAGGCATCTGCAGTCCTCACAGCTTCTCCATAAGGACTCTTCAGGGAACAATGAATACCACACACACACACACACACACACACTTACAACATCCTCTGTACTTATTTAGAGGAAGGTGAAGCTTGCAGGGGTCTCTCTTAAATAGACTGGTATTTATGTATAGATTTGTAATGAACTGGGACTGAAAATCTGTAAACACCATTAGCAGTGTATGTCAGAGCAAAAGAGGGAACGTCCTGTATTAGTGCACTATGCCACATGGCTTTGACCTTTCTACAGGACTTCTGATAGGACCACACAGGTGTCCGTCACTTCACTGCAGGAGCTGTCCGGGGAAGCAGCATCATGGCATCGTTAACCCGGCTCTCTCAGGGCGGTTGGTGGGAGGGGCCTCATGTCATCCCTCCCACGTTGGCAAGAGAGGGAAGGAGTTTAAATTCAATTTTCCAGTTTTGTTTCACTTTGGCGTAACCTTTTCATTATGTCATACTCACTCTGGCCTTCCCTCCCCGAAAACCCTGGGACAGTGAGCTCCAGATCCCCACTTCCTCCATCTCTCTCCCATGCCACGCCCTCCCTCCCTCAGCCATGCCCCTCCCTCTCTCCTTCAGCCATGCCCCTCCCTCCTCCCTCAGCTATGCTCCTTTGGGCTGAATTTGTGCACCTCTCTACCGCAGGTTCTCAACACCGCCGCCCTGCAGGTAGTGAACGTGTGCTGTGTGTGATTGGATTGCGAGCTCTCGTGACGACCGCACACGGTTCGATCGTGGTGGCGTTTGTCCCTCCTCTTTGACCCCAACAGGACACAGACCAGAGCAGATGTGACTCTTCACCTCGGAGGTCATAGATTACAGAATCACACATTCTCTAAAGGACTGTGTGCGCATGTGGATGTGTGGGTGTGTCTATAAATGGCATTATAATGGCCCGATGAAGCCTGTATGCTAACTTGCTTGCGTTTCCAAGCAGTGTTGTTCAGTGCATGTTAACATGTATATTGTTTTGTAATTTCACAGAATTTGGGAACCTATTTCCCTGCTGTGGGGATTCTTTTACACGAAAAATATGTCCAAAGTGTAAAGTTAGGAATCAGTTTAGGTATAAGGTTATCTAGCTACTGTAATATATAGGGTGGTGATAAACCCCCTTAAAGATTTTAAAACAACTGTGGGTCATCTAAAATAGGTACGAATCTGTCAAATCAGGTTGCATAATGCAAAGCTACATAACAGCTGTGTGAAGTGTTTAAGTCCACTCATGTTAAACGGTGTAAAGTTCTAGTGTAGTTCTGACCTGGTCCATGTCTCCTGACATTGACACCAGTGTCGACTACGTGAACATCCACCACCCACAGTGCTCAATAAGGGCATTTCACTGTACGAAGGAGGAGCTCTAGGGTGAGAACCTGTCGCGCTGGGGTACAGAACAAAGTTCTAGTGCAGGATTGACAGCTGACCTTTGATGTTTCATTAGCTAAAATAGATCAGGTCTGCTGGAGGCCTTTATTTCAGGGAGTGGGGGGGAGGGGTGTGACAGACCTCAGCCACCAACAGGGGAGAGGAGCCTGGAGATTACTAAGATGTATGTCTGTAGCTCTCAACGTATGTTATTTAGATCATTTCATTTTCCAGCTGCACAAAGCCCTGTGATTACATCCTGTGCAGCAGCGTGAGGTAATGACTTAATGAAGGGCTGCGGAAGCGGATGAGCTGACGGAGCCGGTCTCTCCCTCACCGCCGCCACACCTCCACCCGGCCGAGGGCTGAGCTGCCAGTTAAACACACGTCCTCCACCTACCTCGCGGGGCATTTCCAATCTAATTAGTAATAGTAAAAGAGGCCTGTAAATGTTGCCATGGTACCATCTCTATAAAGTCCGCTTGAAGTGGAGAAGAATTGCTTCATTTGTGATTCAGTTCTTAGTTATTTATTTCTACTCCTTCGCAGCATGTATAAAGTATAAAGATGTGCTCAGTGTGATGGTCAGCTTAGTTAGAATGCAGATAGTAGGAAAACAAGATGTGTGTAAGAGGGGAGTTTTAAAAAAATGAGGCTTTTGTACATTTAGTGATTTTGAGAGTTTGGGAAAGAATGACGATGGTCCTGCAGAAGATATTTGCTTTCATTAGTCTGGTGGGGGAAACGGACAGAAAGAGAGTGAGAGAGAAAAAGAGAAGGAGAGAGACAGAGAGGGGAAGTCGGCTGAAATGGAACGGAGTGGTTGCCGCGGCAACGCTGAGGCGTGCTGCTGCCTTTGCTCCGGGATGGGAACGAACAGGTTCAGCATTAAAGTGAAATCCTGGCTTTCCGCGTGGCAGACGCTCCCTGCATCCATTTCCAAACTCATCTGTATCCTGGGCAAAAACATTTACTTAACATGTTCCTACTGCTGTCCTCACCTAGGACAACTGTGTGTCCATGGGTGTGTGTGTGTCCGCGGGTGTGTGTGTGTCCGTGGGTGTGCGTGTGTCCGCGGGTGTGCGTGTGTCCGCGGGTGTGCGTGTGTCCGCGGGTGTGCGTGTGTCCGCGGGTGTGCGTGTGTCCGTGGGTGTGCGTGTGCGCACATGCGTGTGTGTGTGTTTGTCTGTGCGTCTGTGTGTGTATGTGTGTGTGTCTGTGCGTGGGTGTGCGCCTGTGTGTGTGTCTGTGCGTGGGTGTGCGCCTGTGTGTGTATGTGTGTGTGTCTGTGCGTGGGTGTGCGTCTGTGTGTGTATGTGTGTGTGTCTGCATGCATGCGTGGGTGTGTGCATATGTGCGTGCGTGCGCGCGCATGCTTGTGTGTGTGTGTGTGTGTGTGTGTGTGTGTGTGTGTGTGTCTGCGCGTGCTTGTGTGTCTGTGTGTGTGTCTGCGTGCATGTGTGAGTGTGTGTGTGAAAGGATATGACAGACTGCCTACCACAGGACATGAGATCCTGCTGACTGCTGATTCATAGACACACACACACACATGCACACACACACACACACACACACACATGCACACACACACACACACACACACATGCACACACACACACACACTACAGTTTTTTCAGTAGTTTTTTCCAGGTGTGTGTGTGTGTATGTGTGTGTGCATGTGTGTGAACATGCACTTAAGTGCATATGTATGCATGCGTCACACGCTGCAGATCTGCTGGATATGACAGACTGCCTACCACAGGACGTGAGATCCCGCTGACTGCTGATTCATGCCATACTTTAAATACACACACACACACACACACACTCACACACACACACACTCACACACACACACACACACACACAGTACATTCTTTTATACACAAATACATCCACACAGTCCCCGGCTCAGAGTGTTTTTTCTGCAAGTGTACGTGTGTGTGGGTGTGTGTGTGTGTGTGTGTGTGTGTGTGTGTACTAGAATTTAGGTCAATTTGCATTTTTGGCTCTACTTTAAGTGTCCTGTTAGTTGTGTGTTTCTATAGATACTCAGTGCTTCCTCGACTCCACGAGCCGTTCAGACCTCTGCTAAAACTCCCCCACCAGAAGCTCAGATTCACAGCTCAGAGCAGCTCAAACACGCCTTGAACAGTGAATCACTGTTAAGGGACATTCAGGAAGAACAGCAGATCACTTTACCTGCAGCACACTGCACTGGGCTTCTCTCCAGCACACTGTAAGTGCAAAGCCACACCAGTCAAATCACCGCATGCAGCCACTGTACCACTGCCACAACAGACAAACAACAGACAAACAACAGCCTGCCGGTACAGGACTCCCCTCTACCCGCAGGAACACTGAATCAGCATTGGCGCTGCAGGGGAAGGCACAGGAGACACACACACACACACACACACAGGGCATCTACAGGCCACGTCTCCTAACCTTTGCTGTCGGGTGTCCTGTGACGTCTCTCTAACACTTGGATGTCTGCCTGCTGAAGCAGCTCTGCACACCCTTGGTGCTGCTCCACACACACACACATCGGCAGCAGCAGACGCATACGCAGGAAATGTGTAATTGGTCCACCTTGGCCGGAAATATAATTAAATCGGCAGAGCTGGTATTGAATATTAATTGAGTTAATTGATGTGTGGGTATGCGTAGTGATGAACTGAGCTAACGACTGTCTTCTCTCTCTCTCTCTCTCTCTCTCTCTCTCTCTCTCTCTCTCTCTCTCTCTCTCTCTCTCTCTCTCTCTTTCGCTTGTTCTCTCTCTTCTCCTTTTCACTGACCTGGCCATCAGCATTGCAGCCAACAGTCATGACCTTGTTTTACACTACAGAAGAAAATCACGTTGCAATATGCATGGAGTGGCTAAACAGAATCTGTCATTCTAATTAGAATATGCTAATGAGGAGGCCGGCACCGAGAGGGAGCGGCTCGTGCGGCTTTGACATGGAACGTGGAAGATTTTCATGGAGGTGAAATAGAGACGGGTGATAAAGTTTAACAGCATGTGGGTCATTTGCATATCGAAACATCAGTCACCAGCCACACGGTCTTCCCTTCACTTGATGGCAGTAGTGCATATTGCAGAATATAATGTAGAATATAGAATCGTATAGAATATATAATCATGAATTAAGGAGAAAAAAAACAAGAAAATCTCAATAAATTGTTTATTCTGGTCTTGCCTATAGTCTGTTCTCCGTCCAAACACCATGTTTATGTCTATGTGTTTCATCTGAAGAAACACGTACGTCAGCACACGCTCACGCTTCAGTGAGGATGGTATTCTCAGAAAAGGGAGACCCCCTTAAAGGTATAGGGAAGAAGCAGTACGAACAGAAGAGAGTCGGCCTTTAAAACCAGAGAACCCAGGATACCTGGATGACCTGCCGACGTTCAGGCTGTAATCCCGTGGGCTTCCTGAAAGAGTGAACTATTAACGCTTATAATATCAAATCGGGAACTTTACGTTTGCTTCAAATGATAATGATGAAGAACTGAGCCTGGGTTAATCTGATCTATACACACACGAACACACCCACACGCCCATCTTTTAAACCAAACACGGGGCAAGAAGGTGAAGCTTCATGAAGCCTCACACATGGTCGTGCTGTTGTACAATCACCAGGGTCATGTGTGATTTCTAGACCAGGCGGTGCAAAAGTAGGGCAGAAGAGCACATCTCCTACTTGCGCTTGCCAATCCTCAAGGCTGAGAATCAGAGGTTACATCGAGTGGAGCAGGAACGCCAGGTGTCACCTCCGTCACCCGCTTCGGTCGGCCGCCTCCTTCAGGCATTCAGCACCTCCGTAGCGGGTTCTGAGGTGGGACTGTTTTCTGCTGTGGATTTATTGCGGCGTAACACAGAGGAGTGATGGGCAAATAAATGTGATGTATTGGGCAATATGAAACCGTGAGTGGGTCATGGCCCAGTGCCTTTTCAAAATGAGCTGTTTTTGCGTTTTTGTTCCAGCATGCAGAGAATCTCTCGGTTTGTGTCAGGCACACAGCAGATGTTCTTGCACTGTGACTCAACAAAACTGGAACACCGTTCCTCCCTTTGTTTTGTAGAAGTCTTCCAGAGATATGAAGCAGAGATATTCGTGTTTGAGTTAAGATCCACGCCACATGTAGCAGAAATGTGGGAAAAGCAGTATAGCTCAAAACATTTATTTAGACAAGTTGGTTTACTCCACACATTTATTGTGTTTTCATTGACTGAGCATCATTGCAGTATAATTACTATGACGATGTGCCCATTAGTCTGTAGTATTTTAGGTACATTGTACTTGAATGACTGTTTTGTGATTGAGCAATTGTTTGGATCATTCGGTAGGATTATTGGAGCTCTTCGATGCCTCTTGTTGGTGTTGGAATGGAAGTGTTGGAAAAGGTTCACACACATTGGGTGAATATACATGCAATCTGTGGGTAACCCCCCCCCCCACACACACACACACACCTCCAACCACCTCCTCCCACCGACACCAGTGAAGGAGAGAGGAATGATGTCACCATTCCTCTCCCCAGCGCAATCTGGTCACGGCTGCAACGTTGTGGGACGAGGGTGTGCGGGACAAGAATGTGAGTGATGAGGGAGTACAGTATGAGAGAGCACGGGACAAGAGAGGGTGGGATGACAGAGACGGCGCGGGAAGTCTGAGACGGGCTTCCATCTGCCCAGCACAGCACCTCCTTAATTAAACGCCTGATAAAGATTTTTGTACCTCCACACATCAGAGTTGCAATTTAGCAAAGCTGCTTCAGCCGTTTAATGAGGTTGTTAACAGACGGAAGCAACCCAAACTTCCCTGGGCTCTACTGATCGCTAGTGACCTTTGAACCCTAACTGCCATTGGAGCGTGTGGCCTGACTTTCGGCAGCGAGATCAAACGCTCCGCTTCCATACAACGCGCTATCGGTCGGCTTTCACAACAAACGCGATACGACAAGCAATCAGTTACACTAATAAGAGACAAGAAACCATCTTGTCATGGAGCCAGATGCGAACGCTCGCGGTGGAGGAGGGATTTGTCAGCGCAAGAGGCAACACGTCTCCCTTGTTGGCCAAGAATGCAAGGAGAATTCCGATGCCTCTGAGCTGAATGTGTGCTGGAACGCTTTAGGAAAAGGTGCCATTGTCTCCAGACCTGAAGATGGGTTTATTTCAGGGAATTCACACTAATAAATGTCTGGTTTAGCGTACCTGCAGCTGTGGTTTCTGCCAGGGTAGTTAATTGCTACACCCAGTGGAACATGGGCGTTTTTTGATGCGGTTGGTGTGGAAACGGATTAGCACAGTTATCCCATCAGAGCTAACAGGGGTCAGCTCATATTGAGAGAGAACTGGGAACACCAACACAAGCTTAAAGCTGGTGCTGACGTACTGTCTAATCTCAGTTGACAGGACAGATGTTCATGTCTTTCACACACACACACACACCTACACAAGTCTTGCCTGTCCCTTGTCGTTGTTCTTGGTGCATTTTCTCCCAGAGTAGATGGAATCTAGACCAGATGTTTCTGCTTGGTGGACGTTCCAGCGCCCTTGTCGCTGAGACCTGTGCTTTTCCCCAATGCGCTGCCCGCTAATCCGACAGCCAGCCACCGTGCCGAGGACGCACTAAAGGTGAGTGACGTGCGACACTGATGGAGAGGAACCTCTTACAGGGAGGGACTGGACCGTGCTCCCGTTTGTCTTCACGGTTCTATAACCGCGCAGCTCAAAGATTTTCAATTTCTGCCCATTCTGTGAAGACTGGGAAGAAGTTCAACACTGGGCTGATAGGGAGATTATTAAAGCTCTCTCTGTCAGTGGGGTGTAGGTGCTCGTGTGTGTGTGTGTGTGTGTGTGTGTGTGTGTATGTATTCCCATGTGAAGGTTTGTGTGTAAGTGTGATATTTGTTTTTCATAACATCATTCATTCAGTCAAACTTCATGAAAAGCTTTTCATTATTCCAGCAACTCGGCAGTAATAGGATAAAAGCTTTAGATTTCTCTTCCATTTGATTTATTTTTCCAGTAGCTTGTTTTTCCTGTCATATTTTTAACCTTCCTGGCTGCCTGTTGGCAAGGAGAGACAGAGAAAGAGAGACAAACAGAGAGAGAGACAGAGAAAGACAGATAGATAGAGAGAGAGACAAAGAGAGAAAGAGTGGCACATTGAATGAAAAATCTAGTCCATCAAAACAGCACAAAGGGCCACTTTTCTAGTGAGCAGAGCTTGTGTGAGCAGCAGGTAATCTGAGGACTGAGGCGCACTGGGTTTACCGAGTGTGTGTATGTGTGTGTTTACCTGTTAACATGCAAGTCTTTTGTGTGTGGAACTAGAACCCATTGTTATTATTATTATTATTATTATTATTATGTTCTGGCAGTAGTCTGATCTATAAGAACAGACAAACATGTGATGCAGTAGTCTGATCTATAAGAACAGATGAACATGTGAGGTAGTTGTCTGATCTATAAGAACAGACGAACATGTGAGGCAGTAGTCTGATCTATATGAACAGATGAACATGTGATGCAGTAGTCTGATCTATAAGAGCAGACCCTTCATGTGATTTAGTAGTCTGATCTATAAGAACGGACGAACATGTGAGGCAGTAGTCTGATCTATATGAATAGACGAACATGTGAGGCAGTAGTCAGATCTATATGAACAGACGAACATGTGAGGCAGTAGTCTGATACTGTACCCATGATGTGGAATAGCACAGCTCATGTTTTAAGTGCTATTCTGGTAATAGTCCTCAGTCCATACACACACACACACACACACGTACTCATGAACACACACACACATACACACACACACACACACAGGCATGTACTCACGAACACACACACACACACACACACACACACACACACACACACACACACACACACACACTTGTACTCTCATGCATTCTCCACTGTCCAAAATCATTAGTAAAATTCAATGAATCAATCATGTGGAACTCCCAGCAGTGCTGATTAATCAGACTGACTCAAATTTGAATGTGACATTAATTGCAATTACTGCTAAGGTTTACGGTTTTGGTTTAATAAGAGTATGAAATTGTAAATGTATTTATACAGAATCAACATTTATAGAATCTTATTAACTACCTAATATTTTTCTATCTAAAAAATGTGCAGAAATATTTGTTGTCATTTGCATATATATTACCCATGCAAACATTTGAATTTATATGTTAACTTGGTCACTCAGTATAAATATTATTTTTCTATTTCTTATTAACCATTGTTTGTGTCCCCTCTGACCAAAACACACACACACACACACACACACACACACACACACAGTGAAGGAGATTAAGGAAGTAAGTAACAAACTCATTTCTATATTAGCATCCCTTTAATTGAGTAGTAGTTTAACAATCCAAAGTTGCTACTGTGATTTTCCGTGCGCTGTGTCTTCCTGAAGGCAGCTGTCACCAGGGTTAAGTGCATGTTTTTGAAGCGTATTTGTCTCCAAAATAACCCTCCACCTGCTATTCCACCCTCAGCTCCTCTCCTACTTTAACTTCATGCATCTCTGCTATGTGCATCCTTTTAACATATGGGGAGTGTATACATTTAGCTCTGTGTGTGTGTGTGTGTGTGTGTGTGTGTGTGCGCGTAGTGTGTGTGCGTTTGTGTGTAAAGCCACATGCTACTCAGTTAGTGTATGGATCACTTCACTACGCTGAAGCACCATGTGATAGGGGTGAATTACTTTGGGATAAACGGCCATTTTGTTCTACGGGTCACAGGTGGTGGATTTATCTTTTCTTCCTGGGCAATATGAAGTTCTAAATCATTAAATGTTGATTTAAAAAAAAGATAGAAAGAAAATAGGTGGTACACAAGCATATCTTCTTTGTGACAGATAATGAAATATATCCTGGCCCATCTCGAAGGACAGACCAAAAGCAAAGTGTAGTGTGGCTAAGATAATGACGTATGAAGTGTCGATGCTCACGTTTTGCCTTTCGATGCGTGGACTTCACAGCGCACTCGCCCCACCTTCTCTCCGACGCTTGCCTCCGCTCAGCTGACTTTAGATTTCGAAGCGGGTCTCATCTGAGTTTTACGGGAAGTACGCTGCTGCCCTCCCGCCTTGAGGGACGACTCCGCCCTCCGCTAAGCACACCTCCCGCCACCAGCACGCGGGGGAAGGAAGAGGTGCTGATGTGGAGGTTTGAGGACCTGGACGGTGACGGGCCGAACTGAGCCGCCCGTCTGACCCACAGAGACCGCAACCGCTATCACCTCTCTCATCTCACCAACCGAACTGTAAACCGTTTCCATTTAAAACACCTCGTTGCCACACTGTTTTTTGTTTTTTTTCCCCAACCTAAAACGGCCCCTGATGTGGATCGTTTCGTGTAATCAGTGATACGGCGTGTGGCACAGGATGAAGAAGCATGATGGTGTCGAGGAGAATCGCAGCACCAAGCGCGACTCCAGCCAGGTAAACGCCGCTGTCTCTCACGGGACGGATCGAAGGCGAGGAAATCAATCGCAGTGCAGATGTCTCGAAGCTGCCTGACAATTACACTGAGATGTGAATTCTTCCCCAGGGGTTCTACTCTCACTCCCTTACACACACACACACACACACACACACACACACACACACACACACATGCACGCACACACCGGCACATTAGATTACACTGGAGAAATGTGGGGAATTCTTGTTCTTGTGTAAACTTTAATCTGAACTTTAAACTCTTGTCTCTTGCTGCATCACACCAAAATTACCTCTGGAGTAGAGAATTTTAACGCAAGATGTCCACACCAGCGTGTCTGCTGCACCAGCCAGCGTGGGGGTTTGTCCCGGGGGACGTGTCCTCTAGGGGTGTGTCCTGGGGGCGTGTCCCGGGGGACGTGTCCTCTAGGGGTGTGTCCCCGTGGGCGTGTCCTGGGGACGTGTCCTCTGGGGGGGGTGTTCCAGGGGCGTGTCCTGGGGGTGTGTCTCGGGGGCGTGTCTGCAGCGATGGCTGGTGTTTCTACATCGCTACAAAAAGTTAATTCTTATAATAACAGAACCTTATTTCCATAAAACCGGAATTGTGAGCTACATTTTGCTTATATTTTATTTCATGCTCATGAATATTTATGGTTCCAGTAAAACCGTGTAGGTGATAATTTATAAAATGAGGGGAATTTACAGATACCAGAGAGAATGCTGGGAATTGTAGGCCTTTAGGAAATGCAGCATGGGCGAGCAGAGTGTGGGCGCCGTTTCGTCTGTTTCATCCCGGGCTGCTGTATCCTCGGCTTCGTGGGTTTGTGTAAATGAATGTATTGAGCGTCCCTTTGTTAGTGAAGAGCTTATCTCAGCAAGAAGCCTCATTAGCCATGCCGCTGACGTTAGCGCTAGCGCCATTGTGCGCGTGCCCGTGTTTGTATTTGTGCGTTAGAATGTGCTACTGCATTTGGACTCTTTTGTGTGGCGTGTGATGTTAGTATGGGCACGTTTCCATCTGGGGTGTGTGTGTGGTGTGTGTGTGTGTGTGTGTGTGTGTGTGTGTCTGTCTGTCTGTCTGTCTGTCTAGGTTTCTGTTCTTCCAGCTATTCTCAAAGCTCTATTTTATAAACTGCTCTGCTCTGCTCTGCTAGACACAGGATGGTAGGTTGGGCCATCACCCTCCCTGCTCCACCCCCATCTCCCTGCTCCACCCCCATCTCCCTGCTCCACCCCCTTCTCCCTGCCACACCGCCTTCTCTCAGGTGGAACTCGACGTTCCTAACCAACCCATTCCAACATTGGAAAAGCTGGAAGGTGCAACTCTTTGATAGCGCTGTGAGCCAGGATCCCGCACAGAGCAACAGTCTTTAAGTACGTGGGCCCGGCTGCCTGCGTCTCTCCGTGCCCCAGCCCTGCTCTCATTACGTGCTGGGAGACGGACACAGAAGCTGCAGTCCTGGACTCTGATTAGGTTCAGCCAATACACAGCCATTAAGGGCTTTCTTGCTGGAGTTGCCATAGGGACAGTTAGTCGGTGTTTATAGATTATGTGGAATGGTTGTCCCGTGTGGAGTCAGGGATGGCTGTGGCATTATTAGAGATTTTAATGGTGTTTTTAGCCCTCTGGTTATTGGAAAAGCATGACAAATAAGATGTATTAATATTATTATTATTTTTAGAAATTTGAATTGTGTGTATTATCTCAATTTAGTTTGAAGTGTTTTGGAGTCTCTATCAGGCAGTGCAAGCAGTAGCCTGATAGCACCAGCTGACTGCTCGACTGGAGGTCCTTTACTGCCCGAGGTCACTTAAGAAGTCACGCTGTCCTGCAGCCCCCCTTAATCCGCTAGAGGAGCGACCGAGGATGACTCATCACTTCCAGCGCACTGCTTCACCGACCCCCTGATGCGTTTCCTCGTCAGAGATCCAATCATGACTTGCCACCTGCACAGAGCTGATTGGAGCTCACTGAGACTTCACGAAGCACTTGAAAGCCCATCCCAACTTGACGACCCAGCACAGAGAGGTCACCTGGTGACCCAGCACAGAGAGGTCACCTGGTGACCCAGCCGTGGAGGCTAGCGCTGGTGTTCCCCACCACGCCATTGGTCACGGATTAATGGTGGCACGCTGGATTTGCTTCATGAGCTGTGTTATCCATTTTGGTGTGTGTGTGTCTGTATGGGTGTGTGTGTCTGTGTGTCTGTGTGGGAGTGTGTGTATGTGCATATTAGTTTTCATGTGAGTGTATCAGGAATAGTCCACCAAAACTATAAATGATATCTTGCTTTGTCAGCACTGAACATTTAACCTTATGAACATGTAACCTTTTAAAGTATAGCTGATTGCCCAATACACACACATACACACACACACACACACACACACACACACACACACACACCTATAAAAAACACACCTGGTCTACAGTGATTTCCAGGTGCAGTAAAGAAGAAAAAAAGGATAATTTGTCATGTAGAATTTTAGTGGAGTTAACCTTGATGTCTGATCAGACTGCGATCAGATCACAGCTTCATAACCTACTACACACACACACACTCACACACACACACACACTCACAGCAAAATGACTGCTCCCTCTGCAGAGCAAGAAGAGAAACCACACTCCATAAATCATAGCTACACACACAAAACCCATAGCACACACATGTGCGGATGTACACCACCTCCACAGCAAGGGTTCTGCGTCTTTCCTCGTTCTGTCTACATCTGACCTCCACGCTTCCGGAACTCGCCCTCCGGCGACAGGTGCACGGGCGGCTTTGTTCTTGCCTTGTGAGAAGGTGGATAACGACGCCCCTTTGCCTCTAACCCTCCCACATTCTTCTCATACCTGAGCTTGAACGCCGGCGGTACAGAGCACGGAGGCGGAGCCACAGCCTCGCACCCGCCGTGCCCCGCGTCAGGCCACCCGCCGCTGAAGGGAGGCCGTCGTGACCTTAGCATGGGGTCGAGGAAACAGGCTAGTGAGGTCACAAACAGGCACGCGGGGGCGTCCGAGGTTAAGTGGTTTCCAAACAGAAAGGAGCCCTGGGTGTGGAAGCTCCTCTTGGCATAAAAGCTCGAAAAAGTGCCCTGACTGGGTGGAGGGTGTGTGTGTTTGTGTGTGTGTGTGGGTGTGTGTGATGAGGGTGGGGACAGCAAAACCTGGCACCTGGATCTGAATAACGTGCTGATTAACGGAGGAGTCGTAACCGTCCAGGCGAACACAAGCCTGATTAGGTGTACACTGCTCTGCAATTAGTTTGTTTTTCCCTCATGTCACTTGTGTGATTGCTCTCATTCGCGATTGCAATTCTCTCTCTCTCTCTCTCTCTCTCTCTCTCTCTCTCCCCTCCTGTCTATCTGTTTCATTACTGCAGATGTTGATGCTGAACACGCAAAGAGAATACCTCAGATTCGAAGTTTAATACGCCTTGCTGTGTGTGTGTGTGCGCGCATGTGTCAGTGTGTGTCCGTGTGTGTGTGAGAAAGAGAGGTAGTGTTTAAGTTAGTGATTGTCTCCTCAGTCTGTTGAAGCGGGTTGTCTGGATTGGCTTCCTCATCATCAGCCTCCTTCCCTTCATGACCTCCCTGCTGTGCATTACCCACAATTCTCTGCTAAGGGGTGACCTTCCTCTGATGGAGGCCAGAATGTGGGAATCATCTCCCCACCTCTCTGTCTGTCACCCCGTCACATCCTGGAAAGATCTGCCATCTATGTCGCACTCTCTCCCTCTCTCTCTCTCTCTCTCTCTCCCTCTCTCTCTCTCTCTCTCTCTCTCTCTCTTTTTCTCAATTCAGTTCAATCCATTCCATTCAATGGTGCTTTATGGGCATGCCAAATATTCACATTGGACATGCCAAAGAAAGGAGGGGTGGTGATGTCATCATGATGGAGACATTTTGGACATGCTAGTGCAAAAGGTCAAAACTTACAACACTATTAATACTAGTGGTACCAAAAATAGTAACCATAACAACAATACAATACTGCACATATAAAACTATATCGGTGATACAATAATGAGATAACTACACTACTCCTATTAGAATCTTTAAATCATTAATTGTTACCTCGATAACTGTTAATGATAAAATAGTTTACGTCTGATGCTCTCTACAGCCAGACGGGGGTCAGGGTAGGCCTCATTTGAGTCTGGACTTGGTCAGGGTAGTCCTCATTTTGACAACAGACCTCAGTTTCGGATCAGACGGTGTGCTCAGGTAGTATGTATGTAGAACTGCCTGGGCTGAATAACTATGTACTGTTGATTTAGGGCCGGATAACGTTCCATTTTACTTTGTGATTTTGACTGAAGTTCCCAATAAGTGATATAGTCTTGTTTGAGTTGTTTTGTTATTTGAGTGATTGTGTTGGGGTTTGCTGTTATGTTCTGGTCTTGAGCGTGTGTAGTGTTAGTGTAGTGTTAGTACAGTGCTGGTGTAGTGTTAGCGTAGTGTGTGTTAGTGTAGTGTTGGTGTAGTGCTAGTGTGTTAGTGTAGTGCTAGTGTGTTAATGTAGTGCTAGTGTGTTAGTGTAGTGCTAGTGTGTTAGTGTAGTGTTAGTAAGTTAGTGTCGTGTGTTAGTATAGTGTTAGTATGTTAGTGTAGTATGGACTTGCATGAACTCTGCATGCAGGCTCTCAGTTGGATGTTGGTGCCTAATGTAAATGTAAATATGTCTTAGGACAGCAGAACCAGGTCATCTGCATAAAGCAAGAATCTTTGAGTCATGTAGAGTGAGACAAGGAGCCTTAGAATATTCTAGTATTTCTGCCAGTTCATTAATACAGATATTAAAAAGTGTTGGGTCAAAACAGCAGCATTGCCTCCATGTTCCTGAGAGAGGACATTTGTACATTTATGGCCAGTCTCTCTCTCTCTCTCTCTCTCTCTCTCTCATTCTCTCTTTCATTGTTTCCATATCTCAGTCAGCCAGCATGCTGACTTATTTGTTCTCATTCTCAGCAATTAATTGAGTGTCTGTGAGAGAGAGAGAGAGAGAGAGAGAGAGAGAGAGAGAGAGAGAGAGAATCGTGCCAGGAATTACACTCGTGTACACTTCTGCAGCCTCACACTATGCCTCACACACCCTTCACGGGGTCAAAGGTCAGAGCCATGAAGGATTCCCTAGTGGTTGTGCAGACACAGAAGGGTGTGATTCCTAACGTTCCTCTGTCTCAAGCGTCTTTCCCCAGTCGCCGGAGGCTGCACTGCACGCGATTTTGTCATATGAAGTGGGTCGGTTTCCTTCCCAGCTGGATAAACCCAGGACAGAGGCGCATGCAGAGATGGGGAACAGAGTGCCCAGTGCAGGCCTTCGGTAATTTCCCACAACAATCGACCTACTTCACTTCACTGTTCAGACTAGGAGCAGGGAAGAAGCTACTTTCCTAAACAGCAGTAGTGTGTGTTTGTGTGTGTATGTGTGTGTGTGTGTGTGTGTGTGTGACTTCATCGATGGCTCAGTGTAGAACTGATGTGTTGACAAGCAAACCACAGAAAAGAGGGTGTGAAGCCTGACGTGTGTCTTTCTCTCTCTCTCTTTCATTTTCTGTCTCCCTTCCTCTATCTCTCTCCTTTCTCTCTTTCACTTTCGATCTCTCTCCCTTTCTCCCTCTCTCTCTCCTTCGGTCTCACTCCCCCCCAGCTGTCTGGGTGCGAAGCTGAGGTTGGTGTGCCAGCATGTCTGTCAGGCTGGTGTTGCCTCTCCGCGTTCACATGGCAACTGCCGGGCTCGAAGCGGCTGACGCGGTCGCCCGGGGCTCGGTGTTCCGGCCAGCGCGCCTGGTTTTTGGGACGAGGCAGGTGGCGTCCGAGATTTGGTCCAAGATTGGCAGGGCTGCTTCCTCTCACTCTCCACACGTTCTGTGCGGTGAAACATTTCTGCCTGGGCTGGAATGCAGCGTTCAGTAAAAGGAGCATTTAGCTTTGGTTAACAGGTCGTCTTCATGAGGGTGTCGGGCCTGGTGCTGCACCTACAGGTGTGTGTTTAGGAGATGGGCTTGATTGGGCCTGGTGCAGAAAAACCTGTGTGCTCGGCTTCGTTAAGATGGTGGCACCGTTAAATCGGATTTGCAGGCATCTTAATTTATGGGCCAGGTGTTCCGGACTCATATGAAACCTGGGGGCTTAATGTGAAATGGGCATTGTGGCCAGTCACTGTAAACCTGTACAATCCAACAAACCAGCTCTCCAGATCACCAGAGTGACAGAGACATTGCACCTATTATAAGGTGTATATGTGTGTGTGTGTGTGTGTGTGTGTGTGTGTGTGTGTGTGTGTGTGTGAATGAAATGCAGTGATGGTTACTCTGTTCTAGTACATTTGTAAGAATGGGAATACACACACACACACACACACACACACACACACACACACACACGAACAGAAGCTGTCTACCCATGTGCTCTCACGAGTGTGTTAGAAGCTGCTGACGCTGACCACTTCATCTCCGGCTGCCCTCACACTCTGTGCTAAACACACTTCTCTTCTAGAAGAACAGACCATCAGTGCTACAGTTCCAGCTCCTCCAGACATTTCTCTGAGCAGTGCAACAGGACGGGTTAATAGCACACACACACACACACACACACACACACACCTATGCCTGAGCGGCACAGACAGGTACGTCCAAGGAGGTGGACACTCTCGTGAGCTCGTCTTGGGTCTGCCACGCACATCAACACTAAGAGTGTGGGGGCAGATCTGAGGACATGAATCAGAAGCTCTAATTAGTGGAATTTATAGAGTAAATTCATTACTGACTAACAGAAATGCCTGTCAGTATGACCAATGACAAACTGCACATTGTTGAAATTTCACCAGTGTATTGTGTGTCATGCATTTTACCAGTGTGTTGTGCATTTTACCAGTGTGTTGTGTTGTGCATTTTACCTGTGTGTTGTGTGTTTTACCAGTATGTTGTGTTGTGCATTTTACCAGTGTGTTGTGTGTTTTACCAGTATGTTGTGTTGTGTGTTTCACCAGTGTGTTGTGTGTTTTACCAGTATGTTGTGTTGTGTGTTTTACCTGTGTGTTGTGCATTTTATCAGTGTGTTGTGTTGTTGTGCATTTTACCTGTGTTGTGCATTTTACCAGTGTGTTGTGTTGTGCATTTTACCTGTGTGTTGTGTGTTTTACCAGTATGTTGTGTTG
>JAOXYF010000005.1:4040392-4080545 GCA_028565775.1 Sternarchorhynchus goeldii
GAAGGAGAGGGGGAGAGAGGGAGGAGTGAGGGAGAAGGAGAGGGGGAGAGAGGGAGGAGTGAGGGAGAAGGAGAGGGGGAGAGAGGGAGGAGTGAGGGAGAAGGAGAGGGGGAGAGAGGGAGGAGTGAGGGAGAAGGAGAGGGGGAGAGAGGGAGGAGTGAGGGAGAAGGAGAGGGAGGAGTGAGGGAGAGAGGTTAGATGGCGAGAGAAGACTTGGTGGGAGGCAAATGATGAGAAGTGATGGATGTATCCAGAGCTGGAACAAACGTGGAAAAAAGGAGAAAATGCTTGGTCATAAAGTGAAGATGGCACCCCTGTGTGTGTGTGTGTGTGTGTGTGTGTGTGGGTGCATGTGTGTGTGTGTGAGTGATTTCTAACCATCAGAAACACACTCGGGGGGTAAATGGGCTCCTTCCCAACACTGCGCTCAGTGGCTGAGGTGATGCATCACCTTTTGGCCCCGGGAGGTCAGCAGGTCAAAGTCAGCACCTGCTTTTTGACCTTCATATTGATTCATCTGTTCTGCTTTAGCTGTACCCTCCGCTTCACACTCACACACCTGTCATAAATTTTCACATTTGCTTTTTTCACTCTGTAGGTTTGATTTGTTTTGCTGTGCACGTAACCCTCACCACCCACTTTATTAGCAACAGTTCTTTATAAGGGTTAACCAACAAAATATTTGTAACAGGTGGGTCACAGGCACACGCAGTGTGAAATACCCCCAACTCCTCACCGGTGGTCGATGCCTGACCACAGGTCTGATGTTGGCTGGATACATTCAAATATCAACGCGTGCTCCACCCTGTACTGGCAGCAGCCTCGTCCCACACTGTCACCTTGTGTAAAGCAACAGATGGGTTACAATCTGTAACTGCACACAATACCCTTACAAGTTAAGGAATAGTGTTAGTTAGGTGTAATAGAGACAGACAGGTATATACGATGTCCACAGGCTGAGCCATACTGATCCATACCATCTATATATTTCAGTGGCTAATGTACTGTATATTCATCACTAGATTCATTACAGTATCAGGACCAGTGCAGGACCACACAAACACACACTCTTGTACACACACACACACCTATACACACACACCCACACATACATGCTTACACACATGTGCACACACACACACACACACACTCACACACATACACATGCACGCCACCACGCACACACACATAGACTGTTGTGGCTGCAGGGAGTCTTGACGTCCCGCTGTTGGATTAAGTCAGTCTAATTTATAGGCTCAGATTAGGATTACCCTGCAGCCTGCTCTGCAGTCCTTCTCTTCCATGTAATTTATGACCTCTGTCTCCTTTAGCTGCATTCAGATGAGCAGTTCATTATGTTGGACATGTATGATACAAAACACCACTATAGCTGTGCTCTGCATTTCATTGATTTACACTGTGTTCTGATTTCCAATACTGCCCACATACAGTGGATGTGTGCTGAATACATAATCTTAATTGTGATTTCAGGACCCTATAGTGCTGTGTGGCTGAAGACCACACTTATCCATTTTGAGCATTACTTGGTAATCTGTTGAATAATCAACATGGCATAATTATGTGCAAGTATGCAGGTTCTTTTGTGGTTGTGTTTCTATATGCACAATAATGTATGTGGATTTTCCCCTGCATTTTCTACCTCGTACCATCAGCCTCAGACCTGATTAAACAATCTGGCTGCGTGGCCTAATTAGAAAAGTTCACAGTCCCCTGCAGTGTGTTCTGAGGGTCCAGAGCCAAAACTGAAGCCACAGACCAGATTCAACCATAGAACGGTACTCCATCAGGCCTAATTAATCAACCTGTAATTTGATTGCCCTCAGCAGCTGTAATTACACCCCCTATCTTTATTTAACACCATCAAGGTTATAAAGGTTCGTCAGAATCTATCATATCTGCATCCTGCTCGGTCTCTACTTTTATTTTTAGAGGAGAAGTAGCTCCTGATGCAGCTGGGTATGTTTTTGGTGTACATTTAAATCCCTCTGTGTGAAGTTCAGAAGTGCATGTCACACACAGAGGCCCGTGATCAATATTTGTTTCCTCTCCAGCATCTCTAAACCCCTTCACAATACTGTACTCCCACTCCCTCCACAAGAGCACTCCGTATCCACTCATGAGAAAGGGAGAGATTGTGTTTGTTTAGGATATGAGAGAGGGAGAGGGACAGAGAGTTTAGGAGAGAAAGAGAGAAGAGTGATGAATGAGTCTGACTCAAACCTGCCAGGCAGAGATCCGACATTGGAGCGCTCTGTTCTGCGGCTGTAAATATTGATAAAAAGCACTTTCACACTGCTTCACCATTCCTGGTTCCAGTGAGGGTGGATGGGACTTTTCGTTACCACACACATGCAAAGAGTGTGTGTGTGCGTGCGCGTGTGTGTGTGTGTGTTTGTGTGCATGCGTGTGTGTGCTCCCCTGGGCTTTAGCAGACATTAGGAAGTATTTATCAGTTGAGAGAGCACTTTAGCACTGCCAGTAATGAATGAAGATTTCCTGTGCTTCCCAGAATGTACCTACCTTTTCTCTGTGCCAAGGTTAAATTACATGCTTGTAGGACGTCTATTGTTCCTCAGCATAAATTAGTATTCTATTCTCAGGCCAGATTTTTTTCTTTTTGTTTTATCAGTCATTACATTTTGCAATCATGTTGCTTATCTAAAGGATTTAAAAAGAAGAATAACTCAGCTATGAATAAATTATGGCGAACTGTTGTTGCCTGTTCACAGCGTTTAAAGCTGACTGCTAGGTCGGAGGTCGCACAGAGGTCGCAGAGGTCACTCCTGTGCCACGTCAGCTTGCGTCAGCTCAGCTCACCCTTAAAGGTTTCCTGATATCTCTCAAGTACGACTCTGTGATGTTCACAGCGGCGTTCACTGTGGCCTTTGAATAAATGTTGTTCTTCAGAGACTGTTTCATGCCTTTGGCATCTTTATCCACCAGTAAAAATGCACAAACACGTAGCCCTCTGTCCAATCACAGTTGAACAGTAAACCAGTTTAGGTCTTTTTCAATACTAGTAAAGAAATAAAATACACACACTCACACTCAACAAAATCTGCAAAGATCATTTTATTTGATTGGATTCGGAACAAGGATTCAGAACAAAGGTTTAGAACAAGGATTCAGAACACCCCCGATTCCACCTATTGAATATGTTTTGGCGATGCCGTGTAACCTCTTTCATCAGTTCAGTTTGTTTGTTGTCCTCCTAGCTCGTTACCATATTGATTAGCCAATCAGCTTCTGTTATTCTGTCACCGTGGTTCTAAACTCAGGGTGTTTCTTCTTCGTCCCCGGTTCCACATCCCCTGCAGAGGGGCTTCATGTAACACCCGTGCAGGCTAGTTAGCCTCCTTTGTTACAGTCACACTTCTGTCGTGAGCAGGTTTAAACGAGGCTGTTGCAGGGAACTGAAACAATCATGTTCCCATAGTACCTTGCCGTTTCTTCCGGAAACACTTCTGATATCCGCCTGACTCCAAAAAGTGTGAGCTGTTCCGTCGGACGCAGGCGGTGGGAAGGAACCGACGCGACTCGGCATGGAGACGCCATTAACCAGCGCTTTGATGTCGTCTTTCTGAACTTAATTAGTATGCATCCCCTGCTGGAGGTCTTTCATAAAAGACAAGAACTGAAGCTTAGCACAGTCCATTATTGATAGAAAAAGCATCCCTCGGTTTCACCCCCAAACACCCCCACCGCATCCACCCACCCCACCCCACACCCCACACCCCACCCCAGGCTGTCCTTGAGGACTTGGCATTGTGAAAGGCCTGCAGAGATGAATGTGTTTCTGACAGACCTCCCTGTGCTAATAAAACAGCAGGCCTGCGCTCTGGTTATTAGTCTCTGCTCGGTAAATAACAGCTTGGCCTGTGCAAGGAGCAGCCCAGTGATGTAAATCTCAAAGCACATGGTACAATGGTGCAGACCGTATAACAGCACACACTCTGTATAATAGAACACACTCTGGAAGTGCCAGTGTGGGCGTCCATCTTTACTGATATATATATATTTTAAACATTTTTAAACACTGAAACATTTTCAGCTCGTACCTCATAGCCCTGTAAAGGCCTTCAGTCCTGCACTTTGAATCCATAATCTGGTTCTGGATTTATTATTACAGTTAGTCAAGTCAGCCTTCGAGGTCCTGATACTACAGATTTTCTGCTCTCTGTTTACCTAGTTGTAATAACCAATAGGTAGCCAGTAGTTTACATTACCTGAAAAGTTGACTACTTATGACTACAACATCATTGGATTACAACTTTTTTTTTGAAGTGCACAAACAGTACACAGGAATATTACTATTACTTTTAATCGTAACTGAACCTTTATTGTAAACAGCTAGTTTCTCAAAAACACAACACTGGGAGTCATAGTTTGCTACACTCACACATTACAGTAATACTGGGTGAGATTAACGGGCAGCTAGTATAGGAAACGTACCTAAGGCCCGTAAGGCTCATGATCCAAAACATTTTACAAGTACCATGAGAGCAGTACCCACAATAACTGCTAAATAAAGAGTAAAAAAACAGCTAAAAACTCCACAACCCCACAGTGCATTGTGTTTCCACCTACTTCTTTAGGCCCAGCGTTTAAACACACAATTAATTAAACCTACTGCCTGCATTTAAACACAAAATATATTCACAGCCACACACAAATCTGTTTATTGTATATATACACTCCATCTTCATTATTACTGATCTGTATTTATGGGAGTTGGATGCTGTGTGACACATGCTAGATCTTTATAGATAGTGAATATAAGTGCATGTAATGTATATTAGCATGTAATGGTGCGTTTCCTAGTAATTACATAATGGTTGAACAATTATTACAGAACCTCCTTGCATATCTAGTAATATAATTTCAAGACTAAAGAGGTAGACGAGTTTGGGTGTATATTAGCTGGTAATTATAGGTAATGTAGGAGCCAAAATCCAGATGTTTTGCATCCTTTATTTACAGAATCTAGTTTGAATAATTACATGTTAGTAAAGAATTTGTGCAAGCAAGTGAAATCACAAACCACTGCTGGAAAAAATGGACAAACACTGTTGATTCTGCATCTCTGTTCTTTAGATGACTCACTCACTCACTCACTCACTCACTCTTCAGTCTCATTCGTCTTTGCACCCTTGTTTAGTTTGGTTGCACCACAAGCATGCTGCCCTGTTTGAAGACAATGGCTTTTTGTTCACTTCAGCCCATCAGCGTCTGGTCTGTAGGAAATGTGACAGGGATGAGGAGGTTGGACCAGACAGACGGAGAAAGTGTGGAGGGAACGTCTTGAAATAAGCAGAAATACATACATTACAATAGCGAGGACAGAATCTGCCATATTCCAGACGTTCCTAAATCTTACACTGTGAACAAGCTGCTCTTCACTATGTATCCTAAAGCGGCACTAACTGCCTGTCATAACTCAAGGTGCTCCTGTCTTGGGCTGTATAATGTATGGCATTGTTTTTGCAAGTGTTTTCACAGATAAAGAAAAATTAAGGGAACATTCCATTGAAACCCCAAAAGGCTTCTACCAACAAAGATAACAGCATTCACTGCCGTTATCTTGCTACTGAGATCATAATGATGCTTATTACCAGTAATTATGGTAAGTGGTACAATTGTGGTGAAATCTTTTTATCATGAATTTCCAGATCTGTCCAGACTTTTTGTTGGAGTATTAGTAGGTTGTGTTGAATTAACCTTTACTTCCTTAACCATTATTCTAGTTATTAGGTTCATTAGATTAATATGATGTGCCAATGCTAATATTGCTACTGTGCCCCTTCTCAGAACTGTTTGTTGAGGTAATAAGGAGCTACGCTAGGCTAGGCTAGGCTAAGCACCTTGACCTGGCGTGAACCCCGCTCTCAGCTCCTTCATGCCGTGTAGCTCACGCTGGCTTTGTGCCCCGTCCTCGACCCGCAGCACCGTCGGCTGGAAATTGGTTTAACAAAGCTATTCGTCATGGTGACAAGTATGAGTGGTTTTAGCACTTCAGCATGCTACGTTAGCATTGGGTACAGCCTTGTGTAGCTAATGCCCAGCACTGCAGGCCAGAAATCTTACGCACACACACACACACACACACACACAATCTACCCGTGCCTGTGATTAATGGCAATCAATATTCAATTATCAGGTCTGTGATTATTCCATGATGAGCAGGACCTTGTCGACTTTGTGCTTCCGGGTTCAGGAAAAAGCGGTGTAGTTAATCTAAGACATGGCCATTTGGCAGGGATATGGTCGTTTACAGTAGGGATTTGGTCATTTACAACAGGAAAATGGTCATTTACAGCAATTTTTTGTTTGATTAGTGCTCCAGGTAGTGCTTCTTTTTCTGTCTGTAAAAGAAACTGCATAAGCACTTTTGTTAGTTTATCTGATAAAAGCTATGGGTTTGAGGCCCAAGAGCTGTAGGTGACAGATCTAACCAGCAGCTTTTAGAGTGTGTTGGGTTTTTTCGGATAATTTTTCCTCATTTACATTTACTACCTCACTCCCTAAGAACCCAGCAGGGGGTGGGGGGTAGGGGCACCCACCAGACCCACCAGATCCCATGTTACTTCACTTCGTTAACTACGTACTATTACACTGCAGGTTCTTGCTGCATCTGTTACCTCAGGAACTTCCCAGTAAACACCAACAACACATAGATTAGGTAGTGTGTGAGGTAGTGTGTGAGGTAATGCCCAAGCGTTGTCAGGCCTGCTGCTTTTGCTCTGTCTGTGATGTTGAGCAGCGTAGCTCTGCTCCCTGTGCCTCTTTCTGAAGGGTAAATGCAGGTCACGTGAGGATCTTGTGATGGAGACATGCGTTTCAAAGAAGGACCTTGCAGCAGGAAGCACCTGGGTCTCGGACCCACAGCCGAGCGCCATTGTTGTTTTGCATCTGTACTGCCGTTTGAAGTGTGTGTGTGTGTGTGTGTGTAATGCTTGCATGCCTCCTGTTACCTATGCAACTACCTTATTCTTTCTTTGACATCATACACCACTGATACAAGATACCATCTGCTGAGCAGAATGTTCGGTGTGTGTGTGTGTGGAACACAGTCACAATCACAATGGACATAATAGATGCACAGGTTCTGCTGAGCGCAAACCGGCACGTGAACTTGCGTGTCACTACAGATTGTCCCCATCTTGACCACACACTCCTGTATAGCTTCAATGTAACCCAGGAACCAGGTGGACTTCACAAGAACCAGGTGGACTTCCACCACAGCAAAGCCCAGATCAGAAAGACAGAGATGCCACGCACACCAGCACTAACTGCTGTCCTTACAGGGATTCATCTATAGTGTCTGCTGGCAGAGGCTCAGTCCTGTATGTTGGGATCGTGTTCACCCTTGTGTTTCTTGGCTAGTGTGCATCGATTGTTTTGTAGGTCATTTCTATTCAGTTCACAGCACAGTGCTCTTGGGTCTGAAAGGTGCTGTAATTCAGGCAGAGGTGTGTGTGCGCGTGTGTGTGTTCATTCATGTGTGTGTCTTTTACAACACAGGTTTATTGAAATTCTTCTCTGGAAATTGTTTATTCTGTCATTTTAATTCTGCATGTTCTGCTTGTAAAAGACAAGCCAGTCAAAGACAGGCTTTTGAGTGGAGGTACATACCTTACAGTGAAATAAAGTATGTGCTGTTCATTGTGGAGGAAAGAAAATCTGATATGCGTTTTAAAAGTGTGGGCTTTCATGCAGAGAGCGAAAGCTATTGTCTGACACTGATTTGTTGTCCTTAGCAGCTACACGTCGTGTCTGTGTTCACTCTTTGTTTCTCACAGTATATTTTATTTGCCATTGTTAGTGGCTTCAGTTGGTAAAGTATTCCTTTCACTTACACACTCCTCAGTAAGTAGGTTACAGGGAGGCAGTGTGTGTTGTGTGTGTAAGTGGGGGCGGAGGGGGTGGGGTGGAGTAATGGAGAGTTCATTCTGAGTTCATAACTACTGTGGTAAAACTGTACTATATGGGGAAAAAACACTGTATTGCAATTATATTCCTACTTACTGTGATATGCTTTGCAGTATAATTAAGCACACTGATAAGCCCTTATCAGATGGTTAAATACTGTTTTATCAAAAACAGGACCTGTGGGAATGGTCAGTATGCTCACAACATTTGCATATTACAGCTCTCTGCAATATTGGTGTCGTAAAAGCCAATATTGTGATCATGATTATCAAACAATATATTGCACAGCCCTGGGCTGTGAGTGTCACTGGATCAGATGCTCGGGACTTCAGGGAGCTGATGATGTCAGCAAAGGCCCAAGAGCAGCTTCAGTCCTGCTGAATATCAAAGACTCAAGATGATCCCCCATCCATAACCCACTCACCCTTATCGGCACCCCCTCAGAGAGAGACTGTGTGTGTGTGTGTGTGTGTGTGTGTGTGTGTGTTTTTGCTCCTAGCACATTCACCCTGTTCATCAGTTGCCTTGAGCAGGATAAACAGATTGTGTGTGTGTTGCAGGCAGCTTCTTTGGCGCCCAAAGGAGGAGAGACATGCGGAGTGTTTTTGTCTGCGTATACGACAGGGAATGTTTTAGGGCTTCCAGCACTGCCACTGTTTACACCCCAGCAAAATACAGCATGCACACAGGAGAGAAGAGAGAGAGAGAGGAGAGAGAGAAGAGGGAGTGAGATGAGACAGTAGAGAGAGAGGAGGGAGGAGAGTGCTTCTGCATCAGTCAGTCTTCACAGGGGCTGGAGCTGTGTTTCACAGGGGCTGTGCTTCACTGGGGTTGTGCTTCACTAGGGCTGTAGCTTCACAGGGGCTGTAGCTTCACTAGGGCTGTGCTTCACTGGGGCTGTGCTTCTCAGGGGCTGTGCTTTATTGGAGCTGTGCTTCACAGGGGCTGTAAGTTCACTGACTCCCTTTCGCACCCAGCACAGACCACAGACTGCTCGCCGCCATGCCGACATGAACACCATTGAAACGCAGACGTCCACACTACCGCTCTCAGCACCTCCAGCACAACGTAACGCCCAGGTCTCTTCCTGCTCTGGGTCATGCTGAAAACGGCCTGCTGGGAAGAACAGCAGCACATGCTTGTGGAGATCGTTATTAACACATCTGAGGACTCGGGAGAAGGAAGCTCTGCTGATCTCCTCCCTGGATTCATTTGGAGACTTGGCAATGAGAAATGCTGTCTCAGGACATCTCCAGATGGCAGCCCATCTCTCTCTATCTATCTATCTCTCTCTCTCTCTCTCTCTCCCCTTACTGTTTTCATCTCTCCCTTTCTCTTTATTCATGCTCTGTCTAGCCCATTAACTGGTAATCATTGCTTTCACTTGAACTTTGACCATTTCTCCCAAGAGTGATTTTTACTGGTTTTGGTTCAGCCATGGCCATTACACACACACACACACACACACACACACACACACACACACACACACACACACACACACACACACACAATGTGTGTGTTTAAGGGGTAAGAATGTTCCTGCTCCTGTCAATGTGTGTTCTTTAATCGGCTATTGGCTGTAGCGCGTGGTGTATCTTTTCTCTCTCGGTGTAAGAGCAGGTGTGTCAGGAGTAAGTCCTGCCAGCCTTTTCACTGTTTTGATTTTTGCCTTTATTATGACATTTTACTTTTTTCTCGTTCTCTGCTAATTTCCGTCATCCCTACAGTTTTAATCCTGAGCTGTCCCGCAGCCAGGCCACTGAGAGCACGCTCTTTGAAATGCAATCAGCGACGTTGTTCGGCTAGCGGGCCTCGTTCTTCCCTGTGGAAGAGGTCTATCGTATGTCAGTTTAGCCACAGCAGTGGACTTCAGCGCTGCTAAAACGATTTCCTCAATTAAACAATGCGCCAATTAATCACTTGACTTGAGAATAGTGGAATTAGCATTATAATTGGTATAATGAAGCCGCTATCGGTTCGCGCGAGTTAACTGCTGGGGCCGGCGCATGCTTAAAACACCGAAGTGCTGATCGGGGATTTTATTTTCTGTAAGGAGTTACTACACTATCCTGTATCTGTTGTATAATCAAAGCCCTTCTCGTTTAATGACGCACATTTATGTAAGACTGCAGACTTTTTTTAACGAGAAGTCAGTCACGTATAAATCCGACAGAGTGTAGTTATTCGCTTTTATTTTGGCACTTCATCGTGCCTGAGGAGTTGGATATATCAAGTAAACACGTGCTGCTTTAACGATATCTCTTGACATTCATGGATATGGAATCAGCTAGGTGTGTGTGTATGTGTGGACACAATATCTGGACGGTGAGTTAGGTGTTCCAAAGGAATGCGTGACTTTAATTTTCACCCTTACGCGAAGTGAGCAGAGCCCACTCTAAATCTCTGCAGTTCTCGTGGACTTAACGTGCTATCCGAGAGAGCCCATAGTGCCTAAGGGCTGTCCAATTTTGTGGGGGAAAATATGCACTTTTTGCAAACTTCCGTGGCGTTTCCCGAACACGAAACTGACGACATGAATGAAAGAGGAATGATTTTGATCGCAGATTTTTACTGACAGATTTTAATTACTAACATATTTATTGTTTCCTGTATGGCAATTTGGTATCAGTGTTAACCATGGAAACACCCCTTGCAATTTTTACACACTTGCAACGTTGGCCACTTTCTTAAAATATGTCCAAAGTCCAGGAGGCGGGACTGGTCCGCAGGCCACTGATTCAAACTGGGTGCAGAAGTGTGAGTCTGTCCGTCCTCGCGAGCGTCCTTCTGCTGAGATGCCAGCATGCTGTTGTAAGCAGAAGTGACACTCAAGCCATTTCCTTTCTTTTATTGTGGTAGAATAGAAAATACAGTGCATGTAAAAACAAAGGAAAAACAGTACACTTTACACTGATCAGGTTTGCATCTGTGGTCAGTAATGTGGGCTTTTATCTGTTTGTTTGTTTTTTTTTTAAGATAATGTGTTTATTTTTAACAGCACATGCTATGTCTGTCAAGACTGGTTGCTGAGTGTGAGAGGTAGAAGAGAGGGAGGAAGAGAAAGGGAAAGAAAGAGAGGGAGGGAGGGAGGGAGAGAGCAGGTAACAAGTGAATTCAAAGTGCTGCATGTCACTTAAAACCTCACAGGCTGATCATCTTGTTTAGCTCCCCCACACAGCTAAATATGGTTTTCCACAGACATCTTAGAGACAGAAAGGATGATCTCATCTGATGATCTCAGAGAGAGCTTTTACGAAACACTAGGGATCTCAGTTATGAGAGCTCGTCGTCTAGCCACAACCTGTCGACCTCTCCTCCGTGGTGAAGGAAAACCATGGCCGAAGGACATTTGACATCCAGCCTCCCAGTGTTCCCAGTCACATGGAGGTTGTCTCTTGCCTCCAGTACAGTATGGTAGAGGCATGGTAGATTTTAGATGAAGCCCATGCACAGAGCAGAACATATCCCAGAAGGCTATTCCCGCAACCTGAGCTGAGAGGTTGGCTTCAGAATCCCAGCCCTACCTGAGACCACACCCCCACGGTCTTCAATGCCCAGTTAAACTGGGACAGGTAACAGGTTCCAGCAGTCCTGTTACACTGGCTTACTGCAGCCTGCCCCAGTTAATCAGGTTACACAGCCAGTGATACATTACACAGTTTATCCACCGTGGCCCAAAGCAACAACGGTTAAATGAAGAGTCAGTGAGTGCCTGATGGATCGTTCTTATTTTGATTATTCTAAGGTTAAAGAGCTATCTGCCATACCTGATTCCTCCTGGCTCTGTTGGCTGAAGGACGGACAGTGTGCAGCTCGCGGTGTCACGATCCTGGATGCTGGTGTTTAATGGTGCACTGTGCTGCCCTCAGATGGAAGAGGGACAAAAATCTCTCAAAGAACATTTTGTTCCTGCTCAGTGATTCCTGCAGTTACAGTCATTATCTTCCTCGCTAAAACTATGACCTCTCATCTCTGTCCCGCTATTCCTTGGGGATTCACTTGATCCTCTGCATCTCAGGCCTAACTCGTCATCTCACACACACACACACACACACACACACACACACACGCAGCAGCCATCGCCAGAGTGGGGGACAGGAGAAAAAGCATCATCAGCAGAAGGTTCCTCAGTCTGTAGAGTTTTGCCTGCTGTGGTTTCTCCTATTTTAGTGTTCCGTATCGTTCTGTATCCCACATACATACTCTCACCATTCAGCCCTCTGGTCCTCCCACAGGATTAGTTCTGCACGTCCTCAGGAACATCTTAAGAAAACAAGCTCCTGCTTCTTTTTGGCCATGACCTCACGTGACACATGTACATTTCTCCCTCTCTTTCTCCAACTACTCTTTCAATAACGAATCACACGTCAGAGTTAGCGAGAAACAGTAGTTCTGAACGTTGGGTTTTGTTTAGCGCGTTTAGAGCTGTGAGGTGCCGTGGGTTTTTTTTGTTTTTTTTTGCTCGTCTTTTGCGGGGCTCTCTGCTGGCGTGAGGGATGCAGCCGGGTTTGGCGTCTGGCAGAACGGCGCTGACAGACGGGCCGACGCTCCGGTTCATTCCCTCAGAAACGATGGCTGGAGCTCAGTGTTGTGCAGAGACCCAGAGAGGCCATGGAATTTCGCATTCGAGGCATGGATGTGCTCCAAGCTATCGTCACATTGAAATCAGTCTTCTGCCAGGCACTTCAACATGAATTCCATTTGTTTTTCTCCTTTCATATAGCACAGCGCTCTCTCGGTTTTTCTCTCTCCATCTCTCCTCCTCTATCTTTCTTTCTCCATCTCTGTCTGTCCCTTTGTCTCTCTCTCTCTCTCTCTCCATCTCTGTCTCTCCCTTTGTCTCTCTCTCTCTCTCTCTCTCTCTCTCCGTCTCTCTCTCTCTCTCATCTCTGTCTCTCCCTTTGTCTCCCTCTCTCTCTCCATCTCTATCTCTCCCTTTGTCTCCCTCTCTCTCCATCTCAGTCTCTCCCTTTGTCTCTCTCTTTCTCTCTCTCTCCATCTCAGTCATCTCCATTTGTCTCCCTCTCTTTCTCCATCTCTGTCTCTCTCCTTCTCTCTCTCTCCATCTCTCTCACTGTCTCTTTCTAGTAACAGTGCATTGATGGATGCAGCACACATCAATATGAACTGCTGCCGTTTCTCGTTGAAGCCCAAAGCGCCCGGCGGCAAACCGCCCGCACAGACCTCAGACGGAAGCAGGGCAAGGCAGCGGGGATGATCCCCCCCCCACCCCACCCGCGTCCTCAGGCAGAAGGGGGTCTTTAGTGTGATATACAGGCCACCCGGCAGAACGCTGCAGGGAGACCGAGACAGACAGCACCCCAGCATTTAACATGATCTATCGGAGGCCAGACTGTTTTAGTCTCTTGTCGCCATGGGGGTCTTCCCTGTTGGAGCCCCAGGGTAAAGAAATGAGAACTCAGGGCAGAATAACTGCATTTAGAGGTGCAGTTCACAACACTGAAGCATATAGTTGGCCTGTGTTGGGATGGGGGGTGAATGTATGGATTCACCTATGTGTCAAAAGTATTCTGGGCTTTTGCTATCATGCAGTGTTTTATTTGCTGGATTTCTGGGGACAGTGTTTGATAAAGTATGATGAAATCATGCTCAAATATCTAACACTCCACTGGATGCAGCATGTTTATCAGGGGTGTAACAATATCTGCATTTTCAGGTTCAATAAGATCTCTGATTTCTTAAATGTTTTGATTTTTACATATGATACACACACTTAAATTACAGTTTCAATTTCCAAACAAATGATTGTAAAGTAGCTTGTCTTTGTGCAAGAAACCTCCTGCAACTGAGCTTTAAACAATACAGAAATCTGACCAGCTATATATCCTGTCTTATATTAGTTATATATAGTTATATATCCAGTTATATATCCTGTCTTTGTGCAAAAAAAACCCAACAATTACAACAAAACTGGTAATTGAGCTATAAACATAAACAAGAACCTCAACTGTTATATGAGTTCATATGTAATATGAGAAAGCTTAAGAAAAGACTAAGGGGAGTATTTACATGCAGGCGGGGAATCTGATAGATTCAGGTTTCTTTTTGTTACACCCATAATACTCACGAAGCCTTATTGGCTCCAACATGAAAATTTGGAAGTGTGTTTTTTTAAGAAATAGTTGATCACTTCGTCGCTGCCCTCAGATCATCCCACAAGTTTAAGAGGATGATCTCAGCATCCAGTCCTCATCAGCATCAATATAGCCACAATCAGTAGCAATATAGCCGTCATCAATAGTAACGTAACCCCCATCAGCAGTAATGTAGCCCCCATAGGTAGTAAAGTAACACCCATCAGCAGTAAAATAACTCTTTACCAGCAGTAATATAACCCTCATCAACAGTAACGTAACCCCCATGAGCAATAACGTAACCCTCACCAGCAGTAACAGAGGTAACGTAACATGCAGCAGCAGTAACGTAACATGCATCAGTGGTAACGTAACCCCCATTAGCAGTAAAGTAACCCCCATGGGCTGTAACTGTCTGGACCTGTGCCAACTCCATGCACAGAGCTCCGAATTAGACGACTTGTACAAACCAGCGGTGCGACATGAGAATGAGAAGCTTTTGTATAGCGCGGCGTGTGGTGCACTGTTGTTATATCTATTGTCATATCTAGACATCTTATGCAAGATGGTGTCTTTGAGCTCTCAGCTTGGACCAAGGTGGGAGCTCTGAAGCATCGTTTCGGCTTTCTGCTCATTTCTGCATACCGTGCTTGTAAGTCAGCTTGTGCTGGTCTCAGTAATAGGCTCAACCTCCACGACCAAAACGAGAACAGAAAGGAATGTAGATAAGAAGCTGCATGCCTGCAGATGCCTGCTGCCAATAAAGCAGCGCGATTTCTGTCTCTTTTCTCTCTCTCTCTCTCCCTCTTTTTCGCCCGCCTGTCCTCCCTCCCTTGAGATTGGATTAGGGTGCTGCTTGGTGGCTGGCTTGAGATAAGCAGATGGGATGTATAGGCAGACATGCTCAATCAACCATGCCAGTCAAGTTCAATCACACCCAGATCGGCACGTTTTGATTTGCGTGTATGAAGCATGCTGAGTAGCGTTGCGCTAATGCAGCCAGGGCTGAAGAGGGGCTTTACTCTCTGACTCTAATGTAATTACCTGTCCAAGAGCAGCTTGCCTTTACTGTACCCTCTATTCGTTTCTGGTCTGTTTAACCAAAAGGGAATGGTTTATGGGCCCAACCATGATCTGGACATGGACACAGATAAAGTAGACAGTTAAATTGGAGGTGGGTGGGATTACAGCGGGCTGCGGGTTTGACTGTCTCTGCCATTTATCCATGTCGGGATGGAGAAAATTGGTTTACTGGAAGTGTTTTGTTCAGTGCTCCATTTTCCTAGGCAGCTCACAGAAATGAGGAACGGGTTTGGGCCAGCATGAGGGATCTAAGTGACAGAGAACAGAGGTGTGTGTGTGTGTGTGTGTGTGTGTGTGTGTGTGTGTGTAGAAGTCAGTCAGCTGTTTTGTTTTGTCTTATTATAGCTTATAGTGTCTAGTGTCATGCACGAGCAGAACCTGCTTTTGGTTTTCCCATTAGATGTAGAGCCCAACCTAGACGTTACAGACTCCCGCGGTCTGCGTAGTTATGCTGAGGGCCTTGCAGTAGGTTTTACGAGGCACTGGTGTTCTCGAAATGTCATACGGCCCATGTGGCTCCTGCTGTCACAAACCTGAACGGCGAGGTAAAGCTCCGTTAATCCCGTACCACTGGTGTCTCGGCGGAGATGCCGGTAGCTTCCCGGGGCCGTAACGAAGGCAGGAGATTAGCCTTCTCTTCCCTCCTCTACGCTCAACAGCGCGCCGCTGCGTTATTTACGCCCAGCGCGAGCCGTTGGAGAGCCCTGGAAGAAGACGAGCGAGCCGCCCAAAGTCTTCTCTTCGGGGGAGAGCGAAACTTCGAGTGTGAGTGTGTAAAACGCCAGATCAGCTCTTCTGTGTTTTGAAGCAGCTAGACAAGGCCCTTCGTCACTTGTGCTGTGTGCTCAAATTTGAGATCAGGCATATGCCTACACCACACTGACCAAACAAAATCACAGGGAACATTACCCAGCACCTTGCAAAATTAGTCAAGCCAGTGTAAAAGTCATTTGTCTGCACTACCACTGACAGTTGCAACTTTATAGCAAATCAGGATGCTTTTAAAGTACATTTTCAAAGTCAAAATGTATTATTTGTCAGCAGATCTTTAATCTTAACAAAAAAGAAAAAAATCTAAAAAATAAAAACAGCTTGCATTGGAATTCAACCCCTTCAGAATTCTGCTTGGCAGAACCACCATTTGCTGCAGTAGTGGTTCATTCTGTTGGAGTGGGTTTCTGCCAGGTTTGCCCACTGGCAGTGATTTATGCCCCTTCTTTCTGACAGACTTACCTTAGTTGGCTGGATAATGCTTGTGGGCCGTAATTTTCAAACAGTGCCTCTTCTCAATTGGATGGAGATCTGGACCACTGCAGAACATTAATCTTTTTGTTGATGAAGGAGTAGTTTGGTGCTGCTTTGTGGCTTTTGTCATTGTGCTGAGAGGGGAGCTTTAGCTTTTTAGCAGGCTGAAGCAGCTTATTTTGCACTACCCCCCTGTGTTTTGCAACATCAATCTGTCCTTCAAGTTTAACAAGATGCCCAGTCACTGCTGAGATAAAGAACCCCTACAGCATGGTGCTGACAACCCCATACTTCACTGTAGGGTTGGGGTTTATAGAGGAATGCTTCGAAAAAACTCAATTTTTTGTCTTCTCTGGCCACAGAACCATATCCCATGTTTTAGCAGGGTCACTCTAAGGCTTTCTGGCAAACTGCAAAAGTACTTTAATGTGTTTTTTCTTCAGTAATGGCATCTTTCTAGCCACCCTCCCATATAGGCCAGTTGAGTTCAGAGCTCTTGATATCATTGATAGGTACACCTTCATTTCACTGAACTCTGGAGCTCCTTCTGAGGGACTAACTTCTCTCACAAGTCCTCTTCCTGCTCTGACGCTGGGTTTTTGAAGAAGACTGGCAGCTACCACTTCTTCACAGTTGATCCTGCAGTGTTTACTAATTTATTTATAATTTTTACTAATTTTTACTCATTTATTTATAAATAACTGAGTAAAAATTTGTGAAAATATATATAATATATTATTTATAAATAAATGAGTAAAAATTAGTAAAAATTATAAATAAAATTAGTAATAAAGAGATAGAAGTTATAGACATAAATAATATAATTATTTATGTCTATAACTTCTATCTCTTTATTTTCACAGACTTCCCTCAGAGTCTGAGTCTTAATTGTAATCATATTAAATTATATATATTTCTTTATAATAGACAGGTAGAGGCCAGTTATAAGCCGACTTTGTTATCATTAGAACAGTGTATTTCATCTGGTTGAATACTTGCATAAACAAAATCTTCAGTTTTTGACACAGCATATTGTCTTACATAAAAGAAATAGAACTTTACTAATATTTTACATTTTTCAAAACAAAATATGACAAAATATCAAAGGGTGCTTTGTAAACCAGACGAATATCATTACTTTTAAGGGGGCTTAATGCTTTTGCGAGGCACTGTGTAAAGTGGTAGTGCTAATAGCTAATCGTTCTCATAGCTAATAACTTTTCCTTTCTGTTTATGTCATCCCTGAAATATGATGCCTGATAACTGTGCTTTTCAGTGATGGAGATATCTTCCTCCCTGCTGCCCTTTGTCCTTTGTTGAATCCTGAGAGATGAGCACCATTACTGGAGAGGTAGAGGGAGGGGGGGGGGGAGTCGCCAGGGTGACAGCTTGATATATGAGGTCAGCTAGAGTCCTCAGAACTCACCACACCCCTCCTTTAGCAGATGTGTGGATGTGTTATCTGGATGTTTCCATATGGTTAGGGTTTAGGCATCTCTGTGGCACAGTGAGAGAAAGAGGTGATCGTTTGCACTCTAGTCACATGTGGAAGCCGTTCTTCTGCTAGCAGGATGCGCTGACACGCGTAAATCCAGCCCTGTAGTGTCCGACAAAGAAAAGAAAAGGGAAAAAACTAAGCAAAATAACAAAAAATGCAGAATAAGTGCAAAGGGAGTCAGGGACCTGTGAACAAAAGAGTCAGAAAGACACGGAGTGAGAGACACAGTGAAGATCGTAGATCTTAATGGCTAGCCAGAGCTTTATCTGCTAACTGCCTGTTAGGGCCTCATTAGCGTGTGTCTGCTGTTTAATTATTAATGAGGGATTCAGTGACGAGTCACTCTGGAGAACCAGAAGCCCGCGCCGCACTTCAGCTCTCTCAGAACCCGAACGCCATTCACCGCCACCGCGTTTTCCCACCGCGCATTAGCACGCTAGCGCTAAAGCAGCTAATCAGTACCTCCTGTCTTCATCCTTCGATCTCTACAGACAGCACACACATCCACACAGCACTTCAGTCCAGACCACCCCCAGAGTAGCATGTTCTCAGACAGATAACAGCCAAACCCGTCCTAGGTTATACCATTTACTAATTATGTGCCTAACCATATACACTTTCTACTCCACCCTGTCAAGTGTGTATTCAGTGCCACTAAAAGCCAACAGTACTGAACGCTTTCTGTTATGGAAGGACACTTGAAATACTTGAAAACACTCCTGCAGACATGCAGACCCTATTTTATCACTGAATACAATTATTCAGCTTTATTACCGAAGACCTTTCTGCAGCTCATATGCATTTCTCCAGGTACTGAAGTGAAAATCAAGCTCATTGGTTACAGGCTTGTTGTGATATTAACTGGACCACTGAGCTGAATGGTCAGTCATCTTAAAGGTGGGTTGCTTAAGTAAGCATGTGACTCAAAATGTGGACAGTATGTCTTTATTTTTCTGGGACACCAATCATGTGCGCCGCTCCCCACCACCATACCCTCATCCAAGCTCTCGAACGCAACTCTCCGTTTTGTGCTTTTGCTGTGATTTAGCCTGTGCTGTGTGGATTAGCTGTAGAATATATGTAGCCGTTTCCTGCTATTGTGCTGAAAGAAAGTTGTTTTCCCAGCAACACGCAGCCAGCGAAAGCACCGCAAGTGCAGCTTTTTACCAGGGCTTGCAGGCGTCTGCAAATTGAACCACGCGTGTGCAGTTTACACACTGCTTTTGCAGAGCACTTGTGATTTGTACGACACATCTGTTATAACAGTTTATTGATCTTGCTCCAACATGGCTGATTCAACTCATGAACGAATTGACAATTACCTCATTATTTTCATCAGATAATCTATGTTTGAATGTGCATATTTACATATGAGAGTTATGTACCAATAAGAGAAAATCTCAGTATTTCAGTATCAATATCTTGGTAATGTACACATGGCTATAATGCTTACGCTTTATTGATGTGGAAGAGAAAATTGATTTTTCAATGTGCTAGAAAACTTATGGCTCATATATTATCTGTATGTGTGATTTCTTTAAAGCTGTTTTGTGATAACACATAGTAAAAAGCTCCAGGCAAATACATTTGAATTGGACTTTATGGCTCCCGGTTGTATTTAAACCATTGGAGCTGGTCCATTTCAGTTTATTTTACTCTGTGTAAATCATGATGATTTAGATGTTTAAGTAACAGGAGCTCCTCTGCATAACAAAGGGGACCTAAGCCACTGAATTTTCTTCTCTCTTTCTGCCTTTAGGTAAGTGTGAGACCTTTTTTGCACTGGCTTGGTAAGTCTGGAACAAATTCCTTAATTCCTTTTTCCCTCCCTCCCTCCCTGCCTGCCTCTTTCATTCTTTCATTCACCCTAACTAATCAATAATTTGTTTCATGTAATCAATAATTTGTCTCAGGTAACTAATTTACAACATCAGAAAAGGTTCTCTGAAGTTAACAAATAAGCACGCTTTTCTTTTTGTGGAGTTATTTTGCTGTCATCTAAGGAAAGAGAGCAAAAAATATTTATGTTTAGTACAAAGGCACCATTGTGCATAAGGAGGTTATTATTGTGCAATGCGATTTTTACTGCCTTGCTAGTGAACAAATGAATCTTGCCTTTTGGAAGTATTACCCAAGTATTACCCTGAAGTTCAACATTTGTAAAGAAATTCTGAGGTTGCTCTGAATGTTCTGTAACAGTAGACAGTTTTACCAGCATTTTTGGTGCCTTTTGTTTCCTGTACTGCCTCTCACCATGGCCCTCTCATAGCTAATACCTGTAGGGACTGTAGGATCATTGAGCAGAAACATCACAATCATTAGGTGCTTCACTTCCAGGGTTGAAAGCTCTCAGCAGGCTGGTGCGCTTTTTCTGGGCTTTAGAGGCCGCCGTTGCCCATCCGGTCGCCTTGGCGAGCACTTTCAGCCGCCATTAACCTCTGCCCCCATCCAGATGAGTCCCCAGAAAGCAACAAAAGGAGCCCAAAAGCAAGCCTAACACCAACTGAGACAGTGTGTGTTCACCAGGCTGCAGTGTGGCTGAGTGGTGATTGAGTATAAAGAGAAAATTGAGACAGACTGAGGTGACTGTCAAAAATCAGTCATACTTCTTTTGCAAAGAATGTTAAGTAGTCTTTATATCAGTGTGTGTGTGTGTGTGTGTATGTGTGTGTTTGTCTGTGTGTTTTTCCTGTTTAAGCTGAGCAGTTTGAGGAGAGTGTAACAAGGCTTTCTGCCAAACATTGTCTCTGGAGTAAAAAGACCTTTGAATTAAATGAGCTCTTCCAAATAAGCAAAGCAAAAATGGCTTTTGGCTAACTCAACTGCCAAAGAAAATAACACGTTACCATCTGTTACAGATGATCAAAGTGATGTAAGAGAAGCTCTGAACGAAGTAAAAGAAAAGCTATATCAGAATTGTGAACATAAGACCTTCCAATAGATGACTCATAGAGGCAGCTAAACGTAGAGGACGCTTTAGAATTTATGAACTACTGGTAGCTATAGTGTGCTGATCCAGGGTGGTTTTATTGTATAATTCTGTGTCTGTACTGAGAAACTGAGAAACTAAGAGGTATAGTGGTACCTAGTTAGCCTTGATCAACCATAAGCAGGAACTCATTTAGAAAGAAACCCCCAATCTCACTGTGGTTCAGATTCAGTCATGGTCTTACACCAAGTTTGCTTCATCTGGGTGTGCACATGGCATCTCACAATCACTGCCCTGCTGGGTAGGTGGGGGGGGGGGTTACATGTGTGATATGTTGACCACCTACCAGAACAGGTTAGTAGATTAGGGTGTAGCCCCACTGCTACGTACATCACATGTTCCCATAGCTCACGTGGCAGACACAAGGGTGGAGTCCACGACCACCTCCGCAAAGGACCTTTCAGGAATACTGTTACCATATGGCTTATGAATCAGAGAAATGTAACAGTTAGGTAATTCCCCAAATGAATCATTTAATCCAATTTTACACTCATTATACTGTAGGTCTGCTCAAGGTTGATGATGTCTTATTATTTTAAGTAATAAATCCACATATTGCTGAGTCATTAAAATGTAGTTCGAAAGTCATATACTGCGACTAGACCACAGTGGAGAGTTTGATTAGTGACGAAATATTAGGAAGCACTGAAGGATGTTTCATGATGGACCTCACTGCATGGTTAACAGGTAGTTTGTATTAGATGTGTTTTGTCATCCACTGGATTTCTGTGTTTTTTATGGTATTCAGTAATAGCTCTAAACTGAGACATTTTCTGTCTTGCAGTATGTGAGTAACAATATATGATCTGTGTGAGAATGAGGGAATTTCTGTACATTTCCATTTCCATTCAAGGCATTCATTTAAGACATCCATACAACATCGATTCAATGTCAGAAAGATTTTAATCCTGTAGGGACAGAATCTCACACATGTATGTGTTTGTACATTTGTTTATCTCTTTTATTTAAACTACAAATAAGTTATTTGAGTTCAGAAGCATTTAGCTATACAAGAACGCATATGCATTTTAGATGTGTGTCTTTCTATAGAAAGACTGACCACATACTCTCACACTGTTATTACTTGGCTGTGATACTATACTGCCTAGTTAATTATAGGAATAATGGAGTTAAAGAACGGTTTTAAACTGTCACGTAGCCCAAAATGGTCCATCATTAATATAAGCAAAGACATCAACAGAAGTGACGTGGTAATAGAGGACAGCTGGAAAGTGCTTGAGTGCGACGGTGTTTAGTTTCCCCGTATTAACGCCACTTGTAGATGAAAGAAATTCGTTCTGTCATATTCCACTTCACAAGCATCACTCATCTACCAGCTTTCTGCTGTGTGTAAACTGAATGCGCTGAGCAGGCAGTATAAACCGTTCTTATTCATTTTACATGTTGCTACGCACCATCAATCCTGCGAGGAAAGAGCTTTTGAAGAAAAAAAAGGGCTGGAATATATGCGGCATCCCTTCCGCTTTTCAACAATCGCCTTTGTTTCTGAAAATTACCACAGATCCACCCGACACTTTACTAGCTTTTCGGGATGTCATTAACCTTTTCTCAACCGAGCCCTAATGCAGAAGTCGCTCTCTGCCACGTGTCTTGATCTTCTCGCGTTCTGTTCCCACTTTCATGAGGTCCTTCTCCTGCGTGATTTTGCATCCGTCCGCCACCCATATTATAGGAAGAACTTGTTGTCATGCAGCCTTCATACCCTGTTTTAAGTATTATAAAAGTATAATTAGCTGATTAGCAGTCACTGAAGTCACTCGCACTAGAACAACCCGTAATAACAAGTCCGGCGCAATTTTTATGTCTCCGAGTTTTAATCTAGCTGTATGCCAGCATATGCCAAGTGTAAAATTACCATATCATAAGCACCGTAAACATTGTTTTGATCGCCGAACACTGTTATTGTCGCAGCTGTGCAAAATAAATCATTTCTGGACGGTTCTTTTTCACAGCGAATTGACTTCGAAAAGAGCGGAGCCGTTTGAGTCGTCGGCCTCCTGTATTAGAGCTGTCGTCTACAGGATAGTGTACTGGGGGTTAAAGGTTCAACGTTTAACATCCCTGGGTCTGACACAAGGTGGGGTTGTATGATTTATATTTGTTTTTACTGCTAAAACATTTTACTACTACATAAATTGGACAATGTTCGCTGCTAACAATGATCTGAATTAATCAGGCCAAACACCAGCGCGCTGATACTCACATGTCAACAACGACGACAGTGCGTGGCTCTGCATTGCTGTGTTTATTCTCCCACTTTGTTCAGTGCTCTGGCACCCTTAATTGGAAATGACCCTCGTTTTGTGTGTGATTAATTGATTTTGTTTCGGTGACTTGGCGAGTGCTGCGCCGCCCTTACGCAATTAGCGCTGGCAACTAGCATGCTAATAAGCGATAATTTTACACGAGGCAAAGAGTTCTGCTCCTGCTACTTCGCTGTTGTGGGGGCTGTTGTCTAGAAGCTGTGCCCAACCAGTGCCGTCACTTTTTCTCAAGATCTGAAACCAAAACACCGTATTAAGCTTTTTTTTTTTACATTTCACAAATTAGGTTTTGGGAGTATTAATTGAATCCGTGAATTTTCACAGATGCTAAAGAATACAAAAGGAGAGGTCATTCTCCATTACATTCTCACATCCTCTGGATCTGACCTGGAAGGCGTTTTAAATCCTGATTCCTCGACCTTTCACAAGAAGAGCAACAGGAGAATTCCCAAACTCAGTGCCGTGAGAAGAGTTAATTCTCCAGATGTTAATGAGCAGGAGAGGTTACCTTTGTTTGTAAGATTTACATAGATAGATGTTGCTCCAGTTTGTCTATGCTTTCAATTATTCCATTTTCTTTTTCTATGCAGAGAGAGAAATACTTCACTCAGAAATACAGAGTTCATTTTGACTCTGGCTTGATGCGCAGGCTTGAAGGTCTTCTCGGGTTTTTCTCCGTGCTGTTAGATAGATGGTTCCTTCTGGCACAACTGCATTGTTTTCAGAGCAAACAAACCCTGTAGTGTTGTGATGGCTCCAGCATTAAGGGAACGAAACCTGAGGATAAAATCAATAGCCACTCAAGAGGACATTAAGGTGTGATTTAGGTTTTATGGAGCCCTTTTAGAGAGAGAGCTGGGATATTTTACACACATCAACATAGAGGCTCACCCTGAACTGACACAACAGGTGTCGCAACAGAAACGTGCAGCAAAATAAACGTTCTCAACTTTTGCTTCTATCCTGCACACACACACAGAGAGAGCGAGAGAAAACCGAAGACCTGAAGAACTGAATTGTCATCAATGCAGAACAAAAGGCAGTGTTAGAGAGTCAAACACACATGCTCAAACATGCGCGCACACACATACATATGTACCAAGTACCAAAATGTTGCTGATCTGATTTAATCTATCTGAGATTCACTCTTAATGAATCATCATTGAGAGACTCTTTGGAGTCTCTTTGATGTTTTGGCAAAGCCAGATGTCTCGTCAGAGCCACAGTGTGCCTCCCAGCAGTTCCTCCACCATCTCAAGAAGCTGATGAATATTCATAAATCTTATGACGTGATAGTGATTCATTTATTACTACTAATTGATTATTCATGAGCATCATGTATTTGTATACCCTAATGATTACTGAATGACTCTGGGGTTTGGAATATGCCGATAAGGTAAATAGTGATTGTGCTATATTTGGCCAGTTCTAAAGTCTGTTTAAAAAATACCTGATACCATGAAATACTTTTCTGAATTATTTCTGAAAGGACTTTCCTTTTACTTTATGCTTATTATTCATTTATTAAGATTAAGGCATATTGTGAAGTAATCACTATGAATAATTTAATGAATCTTAGTTTTTTACATTGAAATTACATTGAAACTTACATTGAATGAGACCCTAACCGTAACTCTAAGGGGATATTTGAATTTAGAATGGTAATTGAATAGTCTGTCTGATTTGCGTGTAGGGGTTTTTGCTGGAAGAGGAATACTTAAATTGTGCATGTTCTTGTTTTAGCTGAGCTTCTTAATATACCCATGTTAGTCTGCTTAATGCATCACTTGGATTTCTCTGATACCCCATGCCAGCGCAGGTGTGTGTAAGAGTTTATGTGATACCCCATGCCAATGTAGGTGTGTGTAAGAGTTTATTACCTTACAGGTCTGGTGCATGAATAACCCAGCTGTTGGTGTTGCTACAGTATCTTCTTGATGTTCCCTTTGGTATGGAAATGGTATGATGTGTGTGTGTGAGAGAGAGAGAGAGAGAGAGAGACATACAGGTACTGACTGTGAGACTCAAAACTCTGCCTTTCAGAAGCGTTCCCTTTGGTTCTGCCTTCGTGACAGTATCTGCTTGTTTGAAGTTTCTCGGAGTCTTGAATCTGAGAAACTCTTTCAGAAAACTCACAGCACCTTTACCTCAGGCTCTTAATAAAGCCAGTCCAGCCTTTCTCATCACCATGTCAGTCATGTAGAAACAGAATTGCAATGTCTTTGGGGACAGTAGATGTTTTAATGTGATGTACTGTTTACTGGTTTGCTGTGAAGCAGAGGAATTTGGGCTGTAACTCTTCTGTTTCAGTATAGGGAGAAGGCATTTTACACACAGCTCCTGCCTGTGCAGAGTTTAGTGATCTGTGTCCACTGTGTGTGTGTGTGTGTGTGTGTGTGTGTGTGTGCTCCCTCTGATACCACATCCAGGAAAGAGCAAATCCTTGGGATTATTTGACATTTATCTTCCCTCCTGTTGGGTTTGTAAAGCTGTGGCAATAATGACTTCGTTACTAGGTTGTGTTACTAGGTTGTGTTACTAGGTTTTGTGTTACTAGGTTGTATCAGTGTCTGCAATGCACTAATGCAGGCTTCAGTCATTACTCTTCACAGGGATGAGTGAGGCATTCTTTTTCTTTTCTGTCTCTCTCTCTCTATCCCTCTGTGTGTCTCTCTCTGTATGTCTGTCTGTTTCTCTCTCCCTCGTTCCTCATTTGAACTGACAGACTGAGGTGGATAGCTGTTTGAGGCGAGAGCAGTCTCTCTTTTTTTCCCTCTTCTTCTTTCTCTCACGTCTCCCCCATGTCCCTCGTTCAAGTTGACAGGTAGAATGGATCCTTACCTGAGCGCAATCTGAGTTACCCTCCAGACAAAGTGCCACAGAACAGCACAGGATCCACCACGCGTTTCACAACCACACTCAAAGTCTTTCCTCACATCGGTGTTGAGAAGTTACAGTATTTCTCCGCACGTACGCGCAGTGAATGGGGCCTTAAGGTTCGGGTGATTTCCTGAAGCAGAACTACATATGGGGAAGTGAAGCTCTGTTGTGTCCTACCAACTGCCTGTTACTCTGTGCAGGGCACGCCGGTCTGTGAAATCACTGTTAGGACTGGACCGCTAGCGGTTTACGGACGGCTAAGTGCATGCTAATGACTCAGCTAATGACTGAGTATTGATAGGAATACTATGACCTCTCTTGTGCTTTGAACCTTTATGATGGAGTTTGCTTGTTAATAACAGAACTGGAAGATATGAACAAAGTATTGTGATCGGCGCATTCCCGCTAAGCATGGCGTCACCTCCGAGTGAGCTTGTTGCCCGCAGCGGCGCCGGGCTGCAGTTCGCTTCCCGGGACACTTCTGCTCACGTGACGTTGTCATCGCAGCATGAGTTTGGTACTGAGGCGAGTGACGCTCTCACCAATGAGCTGCAATGCATCAGTGACCACCAATTTCAGCATTTCAGTAATTTCAGTATTCAGCTTTTTGAGTTGGAATAAACGTTTATTCCCCCCCCCGGAGCTAGGCACACTCCAGAGTCCTTCCTAAACAGCTTAAAGGATGTTTGCAGTTTATTATCTAAGATGTCTGGTTCTTCTGTGACTCTCTGGCCCTAGGGAAGTGCAGTAATAGTACTAGTTGAAGAGACTAATAATAGTGCAGCCATGTGCCTCAAACAGACATGGCCTCTAGGTCTGTTCTATACAGAAGAGCACAGATGTAGCTGTTAAGGTCAAAACTTTTCAGTTGTGTGTGTCTGTGTGTGTTGTGTCAGAGAGAGAGAGAGAGAGAGATTTGGTTCCCACTATTCCTATGGCAATGGGAAAACGCTGTCACAGCTTTGTAATCAGGAGGACTGTTGCAGGAAGTTTCCAGTCCAGTATTCAGGTCAATCAAGTAACCACACAGTCATGTTGAGGCTTAACCTCCTCAGATCCACAGTGCCAGATCCAGGCATCATTAGGTATCATACCATTATATTTGTTGTTATAAAGTTAAGTATGAGGCTTACTGTTTAAACATGCAAGTGATGTGCTTCTGAATGAACTCTTAGCCAGCACAGTATGTCTCCCCACAGGAATTCATATAATGAAGCTTTAAAAAAGAAAAAAAAAAGAGCCTGTAGAGCTTACTCATGCTGCCAGAGTTGCTGTCAGAATCATGCCAGACGTTGAGATCAGACACTGAGATCAGACGTTCAAACCCTTGCCTACCCACGTTCATGTTCTGCTTGAGCCCAGTCCTTTCATTTGTGATCCAGTCCGTGTTTGTGTTCATACCCAGCCTTTTCATGCACTAAAGGATTTTGAGTGTTCATCCAAGCATATCAAGCAAAGGCTGGTTTAAACACCTACTGTTAAAATTAAGCCTTCGGTTCGATGTAGACGGCTCATGGCCTTTTTCTTAACATTTCCCCCATTACAGATTTATGCCAAGGAGTCGATACAGCTATGGGTTCAGAAGGATCATTAATCTACATGGAGTCTACATGTTCTCAAGTTAACAGACCACAGTGTTAACAAGACATCCTTCACCAGGATGTTTACTCTCATGCATAACATGAGAAACTGCAAGTTAACGTCTCAGCTCTGTTGTGGAGCATTTGGACAGTAGTGCTGGTTGATGTAAGATAAACCCCCAGCTGCATGCGAAATAATCTGTTTCCCTTATACATCCCTGTTATGAATACAGTTAAAGAGATATAAACAGTTATACTTCGCTATTCGGAAATATTCAAACCCTCTGCTGTTCCATGAGAGCTCCGCTCAGGCTCATCAGCTCCTCCGCGGTCCAGGTGAGATGTGACAGCCATGGCCCCTTGAGAGACAGAGATGAACAAAAGGAGCTTTAACAAGGAATCCAGCACAGGCAAAGTTCACCGCATTTGAAAGGGGGAATGGAGGACACGGAAAGTTAAACCCTCCTAGCTGCCGATTCCAGGCTGTTTCTTTGTTGTTGTTTTTTTTTCCAGCTTCTCTTGTGAATTTGCTTTTCACAATCAGGGTTAGAACATGATGTGCGGTGACAGAATCTTTTCTCAGGTTTAAAGTTATCTGTCTTACCATAAAGGCTTATGTCTTTTTGAAGGTTATCTGTCTTACAATAAAGCTTTAGGTAGAACCCAGTGAACATTTCAGACCTGTACATTTCCAGTTGTTTTTCATGTCTCGTATGTCCTGCTGGTGCAGTAACTCTCTCAGCACTCAGCTGGCCAAGCATTCATTCAGGCACTTAGTGCTGATACACTGCCTATGTTCACGTCTAATGTACTGCACACTGTAAGTTCTGGGGGAATTTGGGTGAGGGTGCGAGGGCGTTCATGTGTGTGTAGGAGCTGGATGTTCAGCTTGTGGGACTAGGCATGAGCTGACAGAGAGCTTCGCTAACTTGCGCACTTGGTGTTGTGTGTTTATGGCTGTGTCACGTGTGTGTGTGTGTGTGTGTGTGTCACATGACTCCAGCACGGCTATTCCAAGCACTTCTCTTAAACGCACATTAATTATGCATTAAAAAAAATGTGTATGAAATTCTCAACCAGATGGCAGCTGTGAGGAATTCATCTGTGTGTGTGTGCACGAGTGTGTATATGTGTCCGTGTGTGTTCTGGGAGCTGTCTTGTTGAATTGTTTCATCTTGTACATGTAGATGCTTGTTTTCATTGTCAACAAACCTAACATATTGATTCACCGATCCAGCGAACTTTGAAGCACAGAGTGATGAAGTCTGAAGTACAGAGATAAAAGCTCTAGAGGAAAGAAGGCAGACAAATACCAGGAGAGACCAGATTTAGTATGATCCCTGGCACTGCTGCTGACAGATTAAAGTGTGAACTGACACTAGAACATTGCAGGGGGGAAAAGAGAAGAATGTATATTTTCCATGTATCATCGAGCACTTCTCCAAAGTGTCGGTGGCCTTTGTGAGTTTAGCAAATCAAATATAACAGCAGTTGTCTGCAAGCCATTTTACAAATAATATTGTCAGTGACTGAGCAATCAAATTGTTTTAGCTGTGTAATCTGTTTTAAATCACTAATTTGTTGAGAGCAGCATGTATCCGGCACACGCCTGTGGTATATTTGCGTAGGAGAGTGCTGGATGGGACAAGTTCCTGGGACTGTGATGAGAGAAATCCAGCAGCACTGTTTGAAAAGTGAACCCAACGCTGAATCCAGCACTGACTGATGCTCCATAACTGAAAGGGGTTATTGTCAAAAGCCATAAAACCGAAGCAGAACCAGTAATGTGGTGCAGAATGAGTGAATAAATCAGTTGTCATCTTAGGGAAGCATCTCTGTCCAATTATTTGATAAACATTACGAAGATGAATTTGAAGGGCTGTACCTTATTGATTTCCTCTGTGTTTGGCTGGGACTAACATGACCGCTCATACCGCTAAGAGTCATTTATGGAAAAACACCGAATAAAAAATGCAGAGTCAAAAAGGTCTGTTCTGAATTTGGTTTGGTCTGAGAAACAACCCTGTCCTCTGAATGTTTTATGTGTATATCTTATTTCTGCTGGAGAATATGGTTTGTTGACTGGTTTATTTATTTATCATTAAGTCAGCTTTCATTATTAAAACTGGGAAACCAGCCAACCCTCTCTCATCTGTTCTAGGCTTCAGTTCACGTGCAATTTGCTTGTAAAACCTCTTGGAGTTCGGTTTCTTTGTGGACTTTACTTGCACATGAAATAATACAGACAAATGTGTTTTTTTTTGTTTGTTTTTTGTTTTGTTTTTTACTGCGTATAACGAAAAATATTTTTTAAGCTCCAAAAGAAAAGATTTCCAAATTCAGCTCTTCCCCCTAATTTAATTTCTTTTCATCTCTTCATTTCTTCATTTATTTATGACTTTAGCATAATGACAGTGCAGCAAGCCCTTAAAACGAAGTGTGTCATGAATGTAGATGCTGTTCTCACTGCTTTATACAAGCCATTGTACAATTTAAATGACTTCTCAAAGAGCAGAAAGCCAATTTGTGAGAAATAACCACAGGCTCCACTACAGAATGTCTGCAATTGTTCAAAACCTGTAATTGTTCAAAATCTGAGAACCCTGAGTAAACTTCAACCATGTCTACTCTTTATAAGATCCTGAAATGAAAGATTTATAACTTTCAATTAGGCAGGCAGCCAACCACAGCCATGAGACCATTATAAGCGAAGATATTTTTAATATTAATGAACCCTGCTTGATCAGGGCTTCATTTCATTTGTACAAAACAAAAGTACATTTTCAAATCATTTTATTAAGTATATCCACTGATATGAATATCCACCGACTTCAAACCATAAATGAATGCGGGCATCTCAAGGACATTCTGTTCTAAACGTTTTAAACTCCACCTGGCCTTGCCCATGTGTGTCAGATAAAGTACTTTTTGGTATGTTTTGAATGGCACTTTTCCACTGCTTCCAAACAGAATGTATGTTTCTCTCAGCTTTACACTAACACCACTAACTCATGTTTCTCTCAGATTAACACTAGCACCACTAACTCCGCCCCTTGGCGAGTTACTCTCTTTGTCAGCGTTCAGAGTCGTGAAATGTCGACTACAGTACTAAGCCAGATGGTGCTTTCACTGTGACGTATGTCTGCTGATAGATGACTGCCTGGACTCAGGTGTTCTCATGGAGCACATTACTAAACATTATGGTTTATTTTCTCCACAGCATCATTTTTTTGTCACTGTGTGTTTTATTAAATGGATATCTGCCAAGGAATTAACCTCAAGCACTGGATTTTCCATTCGGGCTGTGGAAAACTTTGGCTCCTGCAGTCTGTCATTAGCTCGGATCTGTGGTCAGCTCCGCTCTCAGACGCGGGGGGAGGGGAGGGGAGGGTGGGGTGTCGTTTCAGCTCCTCTTAACCATAAACGGCGTAATTCCCGATCTTGCTCTCGCAGGCCTCGGAACGTCACGTCAGTCGACGGCGCAGGACTTGGATTTGTTCCGAGGCTGTGCAGCGTCTCCTGACAAACTGTGGGATGGGGGTGGGGGGGGCAAGACATGCAAATTACAGACTGCATTTTGCACTTCGAGATGCAAACGTGCTCCTCACTGGTGTCCAGGGTCATTGTGCCAATCATGAGTGCCAGACATTATAGTCTACTGACTGAGCTGCGTATGTTTTAACATATATCTCTGACGTACTATTCCCACTGCTTCATTAAACCCAACAGTGGAGAATATTACTTAGTACTGAGTGGATATTGTAATTTGGGCATTTATTTGATATCCCTAAAACATGTTTGTGCAAATCAAGTCCACTAGCTAAATCCAAATACCAGTTTTCATTTACAGTGTAGTATAATGGCATGAGGTCTGAACGTTAGAGCGCTCACACACTACCCTGAGCCTCACCGAAACACAAATGAAGACCCACAGAATTGGCATTTATTCTCAAAAGCCCTCGTCTCTACTCTGCAAGAGTTAGAAACTTCCGAAAGAGCGGAAGGTCATTCGTCTCTTAAGGTTTCATTCAAGCCTAGAGCACATCGTTTTGTACTCGGTTCTCTTTAAGTGCTTTAATACCTGTGTGTTTTTGTGCAAAGAAACTAATTATTTTTCTCTCTTTGCGTGAATTTCAATCACAGTCGTCTTCCAGATTAAAGTCGTTTTCTATACTGTGGAACAGAAGCTTAATAGTTCATGTAGGTTACTGTCTGGGAAAGCTTCAGTTTTGTGTGATTCATCATTGCAAGACATGATTGTACCTTGGGCACACTTACTGTAAAATATGAGTATATTGTTTTTATTTTACACTGCGAACCACTAACACGTTGCCCCCCCAGCGATGAAGTTAAGCTTAAATCCAGCACATCTGCAGACACGTGCAACGTGTAATTATCACATTTATCCCATGGCAACCGTTTGAGCTAAATTGCTATAATTCTCCACCTCTAATGGGTTCATTCATGGTAAGCAAAAGATTGGTTGACATTTGGGAATTTTCCTAATTGTAGTGATCATGTTAGATAATTAATGTCAGATAGTCAAATCCAGGTTTTGTGGATCCTGATATGGAGTAAACAAGGGTCAAAAAGATAGAAATGCCAATACAGCAGGAATCAGTGAACACCTGCTCACTAAGCTTGAATTAGATCTCATATTTGGGTATTGTGTTGTGTTGCTGTGTGTCCTAGAGTAAGTAAGGGCTATCCTTATATGGGCGGGTTGTAAAATTGCATAATTGCAAATTGATAGACACTCGCTGCAACAAACGCTAAAATGGGAGCCGCTGGGACTGTGGAAGTGTTTTCTGAGGTCCTCGTTTATTGGGAAATGGGCAAAATCACTCATTATTTTGGAGGAGAGCAGGTGAGCTGTCTGCGGCATTGCCGGGTTATTTCTGCACTCTGCATTCCACACTCCACATTCTGTTGGAGTCAAAGTCAGTGCCAGATGCTGCAATGGTATGGCTGGAAGCCACGTTGGAAGCCACAGCAGCTCGGTGGCATAATGATTTACAAGCATTCTGAAAACAGGCCGCCGTTAGTGCACTGAGTTGATGTGCTGCAGATCTGTGGAGGCTGCAGGCACAGTGGTGGAGACGATTAGAGCCTCCACAGTGCTCACATATCTGCACCAGTCTCCGCTTTGCATGTGAATGTGAATGTGAAACTCAGTCGGCTGGGTTTGTACACATCTATCCGCACCCTCCTATATCAGTTAAGCACACGTGTGTGAGTGTGTGTGTGTGTGTGTGTGTGTATGTTTTGTCATGCCAGTATAATCAGTGAAATGCCTTATTCAGATATAACAGAACTGCTTTGAATTTTATATCAAATTGAATCCTGTCACATTTGACCACAGGCATATCAGATTAATAGTGTTTTATCATGCCAGACAGCTCATAAGTTTGTGTTTGCTTCAAGTTGGATGTTGCTTTATTGAGAAATTAATTAATTATTCATCTCCATATTGTGTTTATTAATTTTTTATCAGCCATTTTGAACCCGCCGTTGCCGGAAGCGGATGGCGTGGCTCAGTGAATCCAATCTTATTCATGGGGTGTTTTTTGTGGTTCTTACACTTAAACTAGATCAACTCTACACGCTTACACTAGATCAACTCTGCACACTTAAACTAGATCAACTCTGCACATCACAGACACTTGAGACTCGTTGAGAATAAATGAGTTTCCACCATCGTGCAAAATCAAAAATGTCGTTGTAGTAGAATGTACAAAAAACGTGGAAACCAAAAAGATGCAACTTGATGGCATTAAACCAAGTGTAGGTAGACTGTCACGTCCAACTAATCTTGGTTTATTGCCAACAAAAGCTTTTCTGTTATAAATAATATTCAAGAAATTCGAAAGCCCATAACTAAAACAATTAATACCTTTATATGATACATTAAAGCCCCATTAAAGCATAGCTACCATCCCACTGGCCATTGAACACAATAAGGTGAATGTATATGGCATGATTTGCTGTGTATAAGTTAGAGGAAAACCTCCAGGGACCTGCAGCAACACTCTGTGCATCTAAAGCACGTTTTACACATATTTAAAAACTATATATTCAGCACTGAATAAAGTCAGTTGTTAGTCAAAGTGGAAGACGAACTGAACCCTCCGTTGAGACTAGTCTCTTGTCATTAAAGATGTCATAAATCAGGGTCCGTTAACAAGAGAGGCTCAACCGAGAGCTCAGCTTTATCTGCCACACATCTATTATCAGAACATTCCAGCAAACAAAGACGTGCATTATACAGGTACATTTTACTGAGTGGTAAACTGGGCAATGGCTTCTCTGAGAGGAACTTGTGTAACAATATGCCTCAACTACATGTATTATGAAGCCATTGAACCTGAAGCTAGTCAGACACCCTAGTCAGACATGTTTCAATTTGGCCAGAAAAGGCCACCAAAGAAGTACATTAATTGGGAATTAGCTGCTATGGGAGACTCCAGACCAGAGGGGAGGTAATACCACATCGGCATGCATGTATTAACTTTTGTGCATTTCCCATGGTTTAGTTTTGCAGTTTGTATTTTCTCCCTACAAAAACATTACAAGAAGGTCATGGCACACAGAGGTGCAACATTTCTGATTCCGTTTCCTGTAACATATACTGCTGTACAAAATACATTCCAGTGTCAGAAGCGTTTAGTATGCATTTGGTGTTTTTCAGAACAGTGTTATGAAGGATAGGATTGAGAGAGATGTGAATAATAGTGATACTATCAACAGTAATAATATTAAAAACGTCACACCACATTTTGTACTTGTGGTCATCTCTGTATGCTTCAGAGAATATGAAACAAGCATGTTTTTCTTTCTTTATTTATTATTGAATGACAAAATCTGGCTCTGTAGCGCCCTGATATTTAAATGTTTCCAAGATTAGCCTGTGCTAGCCTGTGGTATTTGTTCAGCAGTGAGGTTGGTCTCTCTCTCTCTCGCTTTGTGTGTGTGTGTGTGTGTGTGTGTGTAAATTTGTGTGACATGAGATATGAGGGAGATGCAAAAATCCAGTCAGACCCACAGTGCAGCCAGAAGCCTTGTGGCTCCCTGTAGAGACTGGAGGGCTTCATTTGTCACAATATGACCTTGGGGAAGCCTGAGTGAGACTTAAATGCCAAATGAAAGTGTGTGTGTATGTGTGTGTGTGTGTTTGGGGGGGGGGGGGTTGTGTGTGTGTGTGTGTGTGAGAAAAAGAAAGAGAGAGAGAATTAGAAAAACAATGTTTAAAGATTAAAAGACAAATTAGAATATATTATGTTATTACAGTTGGACACATTTTCAATAAATGACCTGAAATCCTCTGTCTTATTCTGGTTCACTGGCACTTCACTCACTTCCTTGTACACACACACACACACACACACACACACACACACACGCACACTTCATACATCAATCTCACTCGACACTGCATGGGCACAGGAAGTGTGCTGCTCTGAGGGTGAAAACGACGACGTGGAAATCAGCAGATGATTGAAGGAAGCTGAGATGTGTGATTGAGGAGGGGCTGGGGGGGAGACACACGGAGACACAGGGCACTACAAAGAGGTTAAATACATGGAAACTAGAATGTCAGATGGGTCTCTTTGTCTGGATCAAGCACCTCAGACTACCACACACACACACACACACACACACACACACAGCTGCCTCCTGTTGGGCAGACACTGGTTTGATCTGGGCGCAGACATGTGAGGTGAAAGGTGAGATGCGCCAGCCAGCCTTGCACCATAACCGAATTTGCAGCGTCATTGGTGATCCGTGTCAGCTCCACGCAGAGTAATGCTCTGCAGCCCCCACAGCCTGCTTCAGGAACACTGACGTTTAACACAAGCCGACTAATTAATGACGTACTTTTATACTTTTATACTCCAGACGGTGATGTGTGTCTGCCATCAATCAAGAAGAATGTACTTGTCCAAAGCAGATGTTTTGATATGCAGAAAAAATAGACAAACTGTGCAGTACATTCACTTACATTCAGTGTCCCAGCAAAACATACCAAAACACACACATACACACACATACACGGACAAACACACACACATACATACACACACACACATGCACACACACACACATACATGCACACACACACACACATACACAGACACGCACACACATACACGCACGCACATACACACATGCACACACATACATACACATGCACACACACATACTTACCTGTATCAACACATACTCCACACTTACCTGTATCCTCACATACTCCACACTTACCTGTACCCTCACATACTCCACACATACTCCACACTTACCTGTACCCTCACATACTCCACACTTACCTGTACCCTCACATACTCCACACTTACCTGTACCCTCACATACTCCACACATACTCCACACTTACCTGTACCCTCACATACTCCACACTTACCTGTACCCTCACATACTCCACACTTACCTGTATCCTCACATACTCCACACTTACCTGTACCCTCACATACTCCCCACACCTAATGAATAGTGTTGACAGGAAATAAATGGTGAGTGACAGTGATGCAGCTTTTGTTGTTTGACTTTTTACAGTTATTTGGGTTTTTTGCGTCATTACTTCATTTCAGGGATCCACAAATCGGACAATTCCTCGAATAAAAGTGCCATGTGGGCAGCCTGCACATGGCTCCCCCAAACACTGGCAGTCGTCTCTTCTGGCACGCTGCCAGGCGTGGAAGCGCGGCCATTTCCAGTCTCCGCTCGCTCCAGACTCTTTTGGCCCTTCAGCTCGTCTTCGCTGCATGAAAAGCGTTAATGGGCTTCAGGGCAGGGGACCGGCTTGGACAGCGAAGAACATTCTGCTTTTTGAAAGTGGATTGAAAGGGGCTTTGTGTTGAGCCACTGCTGTGAGTCTCCCTGGCAGACCGAAGGGCACCAACTCGTGCTAAACTCCCCTGTACGTTCCTGAGCCTCTGTGTGCCAAGCTGTTGACTGTTGACAGCTAATGACTTGTGTCCCTGATTGATTTATCGTGATTGTTTAACCTTATGATGGTTTGCTTTAACCGGCACTCGTAGATGTTGAAGAACAGAAAGGCAGAGGGATGAGCAGTCAGTTGTTCAATTGCTTACGGGTCTCTGAAAGTAGGGGTGTGTGTACTTTGTTTCAGATCAAAATACACTAAACTGCTCTAACACATACTCACACACACACACACACACACACATACACACACATATACACACACACATACATACACATACACACACACACGTGCACATACACACATTCACACACACACACATACATACACACATACACACACACATACACACACACAAACGCACATATACACACACCTACACACACACACATACGCGCATATACACACACACATGAACCTACACATGCAAACATCTACACAAAATCAGTCACTGAACACTGTGAATCTCATATTCTTTGGAGCTGTTTGCTGTGTGTGTGTGTGTGTGTGTGTGTGCGCGCGTATATTGTGTTTACATATGTTAATACATTAATAAAAATGTAATTATGTTTAACTTACTTAAATGTAACTTTACAAACCATATATAGTACTATCAGTTCAGGGACATATACCACATATTGAGAAGAAATTAAAATTCGCTTGTATTTGATTCAAACTCTGTCCTTCAGTTATTTAATGGTTACACTTTCTTCTGCGTTGAGCTAGAGCTTGTGTAGTTATTTCTGGGCCATGCTTAACACCTTAGCCTTTAGTGACTTTCTTTGCTAAGGTCTTAGTAAATCACGATGCGCTTCATATATCTGATGGCTGATGTACCTTTTAATCTACTTCACATACCTTTTAATATTCCAGACGTAGTGAGAACTTGCAGTGTAGTACTCCGTAATGTGAAAGCTGGAGTTTCAGCAGAACAGTGCTTGCGCAGCTGATGAAGGACATCTGTTTAAAATGCCCTGCGTTGCATTTTTCTCTACCGCTACATCTTTAATTACGGCACTCTGCAGTTTCACCCTGGAATCTTTTTTAAAACTCAGTTTTGTACAACTCCACACATTTTATGCGACTACACATTTCCATTATTAATGACACTATACTTTGTTTTCATAAGAGGTAGTTAGACTTATTTAGCTAAAAGACTTTTATTTTATATCAGTTAATTTGATCGTATAGGATATCTGTAAGAAGCAGTTAGCACTGCAGGTCTGGCCGGTGTTCTGACAGTTAAACTCTGGTGTATGCCCAGTAGCACGTATTGTGGAGAAGTTTAGTTTCACTGAGCATGTTGCCATAGCAACTAACCTACACTCATGAGCTTGGTTTCTAGCTCCGGAGGCTTTGAGAACTTTGAGTTAATAGATTGGGATTAGTTGCTTTCCAGGATGCCCCCAGTCCATTTTCCAGAAAAATGCCCCTATGACATGATGCTGCCGTTACAGTGCTTCCCAGTTGGGATGGAGTTCCTTAGATGAAACGCCCCGTTTTCTCACCCAGTAATGGCCCTTCAATTGAATTTTTGTTTCTTGTGAACACTAAAAAGCTCGGTCTTCGTCCTCACTCTTAAGATTGATGTTGCCACTTCTGCCTTCTACCCTTTAGACTATTGCACCATGGGACTCTCTAACAGTGGAAGCAGATACTTCGGTCCTGATACCTTTGATGCTTAAAAAAGTGATCATTAAACACGAGTTTAAGTTCAATACGTAGTTTAAGATCTGTATGTAGTTTAAGATCTATATGTAGTTTTTCAGTTATTTTGAAGTTGCTTCTAAGCAGGAGCTGGAGGGCCACAGTTGAATCTGTTTCTAATCTCTAAAATTCAACTATTAGGTTTATTGTTTTATTGATTTAACAATGGTATAATGATCATATGTAATTACTTCTCAGTCTCTTTACAGACAGGAAATAAATGACATTTCTATGCAGTATTAAAAAACAAAAGAAAAATCTGAAAAAAACAACTTCTGACCTCCCCTTACACTCGAGCATTAGTAGGATCCTGGCTCTCTTCAAGTCTCTTAAAGCCTGTTATAATATACCAAAAAGATTACTTCAGAACACCTCAGGACAGTCTCTGCAAAAGACTAGATGTGCTTATTGCCAAAATGGAGTGCAGTTTTGGGTTTGTGTGTGCGTGTCTTAATAAAGATAGAATATAGTCATTATATGTAGCATTACCATTGCTTTAAGTGGTGTGTTGGCAGGCCCTTCTAACCCTTCAGAGAGGAGGAAAAAAAATGAACAAATTTGAAATGAAAATGAACAAATTTCAAATGTAAATGAAAAAAAAAAATCAACCTATTCAAATCAGCTACTTTGCATATTATTGGTAACTATAGGGCACATTTCTATACAAGCTTGGAACCGCTCAATAATATGGCTGCAGGAGGTCACTGTGTACATGTCTGTGTGTCCTTTCTGGTGATATTTTGAAGGGTTCTGCAATGACGTTTGTGATTTTCACTCCAGGGGCTGACCTAAAGCCCCCCTCCTCCTCCTCCCCCCACGCCAGAATTCTGATAAAAGAGCATTTCAAGAGTGTCACTGCCCACGCTTACCTTAGTCAGCCTCAAAAGGTGACCACAGGTGACACAGACGTTGAGGCGTACTTCACTGAAACACCTTTTGAAGACTAACCTTCAGAGGAAATCTCTCAGCAATTCTGCGGCTTCAGTCAGCTGCACCTGTAAATGTTGGCAAGAAACCTGCGTCGTTTTTGTATGAGGAAGCGTGTATGATATGAGACGGTATGATTCATAACATCTACCTTCTGCATCCATGACACGTTTCAACTGCAGTTGCATTTTTAGAACAGGCTCAGCAGTTTTGGAACCCAAACTTTAGTTTTTTAAAACATTTTGGAATCCATTCAATAATGTTTAGTTTTTATTTATGCAGAAAGGGTTCCTGCTTCACACATTGCACACCACTGGTAATTTTAACTAAATCCAAATTTCTGCTCTCTCTCTCTCTCTCTCTCTCTCTCTTTCTCCCTGACCGAGAGCTGTGGATGCCGTAGGGTTAATCGGCTTGGAAACAGGGGTCTTAACCCTCTTCACTGTGTAGGCTGTGTTTCAGACCTGGAAGGACCACTAGCTTTTACTCTTCTGCAGTGGAGGCGGAGCTAAGATGCTTGCATTCCACTGAGGCCAGGAAACAGGAAGCTACAACCGTTTCCCAGAGTTCTCGGCAGGTCTGTGTCAGGATGAGTTTCATATATGGGTTGGATAGGCACACTTATGGCAGGGAGGTAAAAAATATAATGGGAGAAGGAGGAGCTTTTGGCTTCACGCAGGTGTAACTCCCATGGGTTACATTCAACTTTCAGCCCAAACCAGGCCGTGCATTTAAATCACAGTATTACTGTACTGGGATGTGAACTCTGATCTTCACATGCCTGAGGGGTAGGATGTGAAAGGGTTTTAGCAACTAGACAATCTGTCAGCATCTGGGTAGAGAGAACAAGTGTGTGTGCGTGCGTGCGTGCGCGCGCGCGCGCGCGCGTGTGTGTGTGTGTGTGTGTGTGTGTGTGTGTGTGTGTGTGTGTGTGTGTGTGTGTGTGTGTGTG
>JAOXYF010000005.1:4084767-4105338 GCA_028565775.1 Sternarchorhynchus goeldii
GTGTGTGTGTGTGTGTGTGTGTGTGTGTGTGTGTGTGTGTGTGTGTGTGTGTGTGTGTGTGTGTGTGTGTGTATTCAGTAACAAGCTGTGGCTATGACTCCATGTAGAGCAATAAACAGCAGCCTTATTGAACACAGCCCAGACCAGGCTTGAATTCCCATAAACACATGTGTTGGCCATTCAGAGAATAATCTCCCCTCCTCTTCAACCAGAAGTTTCAACCATGTCCCACATGAAAAATCGGATTTGAAAATTCTGACTTTGGTCTGTTAGTTAATCAGCCTATTAATATGGCGTCTGACATAAACCTTATGGCATGTGCACCATTTTGATATAATCATCTGGGTTTTAAATGTCATCTCCTTCTCCCTCTCTCTCTCTCTCTCTCTCTCACACACACACACACACACAGAGGCTGTGTTGCTTTGCCAGCCTGGTTCAGTATGTGGCAGGCTGCTTGTTCTACAGGGACCGGGCCTCCCTTACATCAAAAGATCCTTTGGGCTGCTGCCGGAGAACACTCCTGCTAGGATGCTAATTATCCAGCTTAGACTCTGTAACGAGAAGCTAGGATCCTTCTGGAGGTGTTCGTCAGTGTTCGTCAAGGATTTTGCTTTTTTTGCACCAAAACTCCATCTACTAGCAACACGTTTCAGTGGTCAGTTTTGGAAAAGGCAAACACATCTATATATTGTATTATTTGTCACATTTTTTTTTGTCATTCAATTCTGCGGTCATACACAGTTCTTTGAATGGAGTTGCATCAGAGCGGATTGTTAGAACCGCTGCCTTGGTCTAATGAAGACACTCATAAAACAGTTTACAGTTCACCTGTTCCACTGACACCTGTTTCAGACCAAGTCCTGTAATTACGTGAAATCCACACACAGTTACTGACACCATTAACAGAATGAGTGTCATCGATCAGGAGGCTGTGTTTACGTTTGAAGAACACGCTAATGGTTCATTACGGCTCAGTGTGTGTGGAAGGGTAGGGCCAATGCGAGGGTCTCCTGACCACTAATCATTTTTTCTTTCCTTCTGCCTTGCAATCCTGCTCACTGTGTCATCTTCCGTTCTCAGGTAAGAACTATGTGTGTGTGTGTGTGTTTTAAAACTATTGAGATCTAAGGGTGGGCTGGACTGATAGTGATGAGAAACTTGTTCAGACAGTGGACATGAGTTTAGGTTAAATGTCAAAGGTCTGCTGAATGCTTGTACACACACACACACACACAACTGCACACACACACACATTCCTAACCAAGCAAAGCATATGGAATTCTGAATGTACATATTTCAGGCCCCATCCAAATAAGCAATTATGGCCATAGCATCTGTGTGATTTTCATCTATTATGTTGACATTTTACCATCTCCTGTTAATGAGGCTTAATTACAATGCTTAGGTTTCTCCATGAGTGTGTGTGTGTGTGTGTGTGTGTGTGTGTGTGCATACATCTGCATTATAATGAATCAGAGTCATGATCTTATCCTGGTAGAGCAATTGTTAACCCCTCAGCCACTGGTTAGCAGGTCTCCTCAAATTAATTGGTGCAAATCATTTGTAGTGAAGCACTTACATTAATATCCAGACTTACAAGAAAAAACACAAACAAAAAAGAAGATCCTTCCTTTCAGTTGAGAGTCACTGAGTCTTTCAGACTCTTAAGCAGTGCCCTGTGCCCTCAAACCACGCCAGGGGTACAAACTATGGCATGGATCAGGTACTGCAGTGCCCAGGTTACGCAGTCCATTCCATGTTCCGTGCCACAAGCACTTCGAGACCTTGTCCTGATCCATTTTCCTGAATATTGCAAACATTCGGGCGTCCATACTGTGTTTTTGTTTCTATAATCAGTATTTGCAGTGCTTTATATTCATTATAAATTTTGTGATTAATTTGCTGGCATTAACAAATGCCAACGATGTGTTGTTAAAATGAAACAGACTTAACAGTAAGCTAATAACATCCAAATGTATCCAAATAAGTGTTCCAAGCCTTCAATCACAACGCTAAGAAGACTATCAGATTATGTTTCTTTTGTGTAATTTCTGAATTATTTGCAGAGCATTTTATAGAATGTTAAGAATTGTTTAATTGGAAGCTTCTGGAGGCTCCTGCAAAGAGAAACAGAGAGATGGAGATACACTAATCCCTCAGTGTTTATGAGTACCCCAATTGATCAGACTGATCACGATAGAAGTAACACGTATAAGTGAGATCTGCCTGATGCCTGGGGACAGATCCTGTTGGCTCTTACTCCAAAAAACCATATCAGTGATCATGAGAGCATTCTCACTCATCTGCCAGAGCTGCACTAGTCTGTCAGGGTGAGTGGGACTGAATCCTGAAGAAGGGACAGGGAAGAGCAAAAGCACACCAACCTCAGATATGAGCGATCGCAGAGAGATCTCAGTCTGCTGCAGAAGACTGCAAAGGGTTGACGATGGTGAAGAGCAATTGTGTTACCTGTGAAAATGAGTCAGCTGTGATGCAAGATGACTGCACTGTCTGAGAAATCGTTGATGTGTTGAAACATATCTGAGCTTACATGTTAAAAAATAATAACCTTGCAAGATACTCGTTCTTGAACGTAACCCGCCCGTGTAGCTGATTAATGGCAGGAAGTCCGTACATGTTTCTGGTTCTTTTCACTGCTGTTCTTACTGTACACTTTAGGTGCACCGCTAACTTAACTTCATACCTAATTTCCCAGCTACTGCACAGACGTGAGACTCACTGCACAGACGTGAGACTCACTGCACACGTGCGTTTGTGACCAAGGGACGATCAGTCAGTGAGCGAGAATGTCGGCTCAAACATCTGATACGTATGTCCCATTAAACGCCCCATAGTAGTAGCTAGATTCAAAGACAACCACTACCTGTCAAGCTAAGCACACAACAGAGAAATAAAGCCAGTAGCTTCTGTATATAGCTTCTGTACATAGGTACAGACACATTTCCTGCCATATCCCCTCGAACTCCTTCATTCGAACAACAAGGACACACACCCACATGAAATGACTCTATATTAGTTAAGCTAACCCTTGTCTCTTCAATGAGAAACATTTTTTCTAAGTCTCACCACATAACTGTCAGGTGAATGTCACACGTTTTTTTGTTCTCAGGACGTGCACCCGTGGGAGAGTGTGAGGGAGTGTTTTCCACACACACTGACCTGACAGTGACACATACCTTCTGCTATAAAAGCTCCTGTACATAATGCCTTAATGTTTCTTATTCTTTTTTAAATTGTATTAAGTTAATTAATTTTGAGTCAAATTAATTGTGTGCTTTAGTCATAAATGATTTAGCATGTCGGTGTCACCTTTTTTCAGTCTTTCCATTCATTCACTAAATATCAGAACTAAAATAGTTTTTTTTTAATGTAAAATGTTCTGTGTTTTTGGTGTGTTGCGTCCATCTGTGTGTTAGAGAGAGAGAGAGAGAGGGAGAGAGAGAGAGAGAGAGAGAGAGAGAGAGAGAATCATCTTCTCTTACACCTGCAGCAGTTCTTTTATAGATGTAATAAGGGAATGAAAATTGAAGCTGTATGACCCAAAACACAGGCCACATGTACAAATATCCCTTGTATGAATATCCCAAGCAGGATATACAGCGCCATGCCACAGATGGTTTAGCTGTGTAATAAGATGATGTGTAAGATGGTGTGTATTTTCCTGAGAGCAAAATATGTAAGAGACTATTCATCCCCAAATCCAAATAGATTTTTACTCATTTCTGATGAAGCCACATTTTATCAACCCCTATTAATTAGAATAATGAGAGAGAGAAAGAGAGAGAGAGCGAGAGAGAGAATATAGAATGAGAGCAAGTGCTAATCTTTATTAATTGGAATTTCTGGGCCACTGAATTGCTGGGGGGCTTCATGAAACATTCTCAAAACAGAACAAGACTAGCCATTTTTCATTAAGAAATTAATTCAAGGGAGCCTACACACATGGTTTATTGCAGCTCCACTAATTAGATGAATTCTAGGTTATTATTTTATGGAATTAGCTTGGAAAACTCAGTTTAAAGCTCTAATCTTGCATATATATTGTACATATTGTTCTTATCTCTCTTTTTTAAGAAGCTTTTTTTCAAAAATGCCTCGTTGTCTGTGATGCTATCTGGCAAAAATCAAAGACTTTAAGGCTTGTATAGTGATGGGTGTGTGAGTGGGTGTATTTTAATACCAGTGCTTACCTGACTTAATCTTTTCACTGTCTGTCACACAGTGAAAGAGGGGGTGTGGGGGCCCATCACTCTTTTTGAGACACACCATCAATCACCTTGCTGTTGTGTGTGAGTGTGTGTGTGTGTGTGTGTGTGTGTGAGTGAGTGTGTGTGTATGTAAACGTGTGTATGTGTGTGAGAGCGTGTCTGTGTGTGTATGTAAGTGTGTGTGAGTGTGTGTTTGTGTGTGTGTGTGATTGAGTGTGTGTGTGATTGAGTGTGTAGGTAGGAAAGTACTGCCTGTGATTCTCCAACAATGCCCCTTGGAAGTGTGCCTTTTGTTCTGCATTGATGTGCATGTGTGTGTGTGAGTGTGTGTGTGTGTGTGTGTATGTGTTGGTGTGTGAGTGTGTGTGTGTGTTTGTATGTATGTATATGTTTGTGTGTATGTGTTTGTGTGTATGTGTATTTGTGTACTTTCTCTCTCTCACATGCATACACACACACACACAAACATACACACACATACACACACATGCGCACACACACACATACGCACACACAAATATACACACACATATACACACATACACACAAACACACATCCATTTGTATGCAAAACAAAGACGTATTATTGATGCTCATTTTACAAGGTTGAAGGTCTCTCATACTTTTTGTTTTTCTTTACACACACACACACACACACACACACACTCAAACACAGACCCATGCATACCCTCACACTTCATATCCACAGACTACTAGGATGGAGTGCAGAGTGCTTGAAGCTTCAGTGACCTTGGTCCACGTTAGTCAGGATATTCACATTTCAATATGCATGAAGAAACAGCTAAACAGAATCTGTAATTATAATAGGGGGATGGTAATGAGGGCACTGCGCTGAAACAGAAAGGTGCAGGAGATGATAAAATGGGCCAATGGCTGCTTGTGTTTCTGGAGAAGGAGGAGGTGCTATCAGTAAAAAATAAGGGCAGTAACATAAGGCTAAATTGCAAATGTGAGGTTGGTTAAATTACATTGTTACCAAAGTGTTAGAATACCGTGTTAATCTAAACCAGACTGAATTAGGTAGTTAATTGGCCTTGGTCATTTTTCTTATTTTCCTGTGAGTTATAAATACTTAATTCATGTAAAAGACCTCCATCACAACCTACGTGTTTTCAGAAAATATTTGATCGTCTTCAAGAACTGACACTTCAAGAACTGACACTTTTATTGGCATTTTTGTGTAAATGAAATTACATATAGAAACATAGTTCAGCTGGTTTTGGGCACAAGCCATTAAAAATGGTCATAAAGCAAGAGAAAGCTTCCACTGTGAAGTTTAACCATTTACAGAGATATTGCATCAGTACGATTCAGAAGCGATGGAGACTGTGAAGACTCTGCTCTCATGCCGGTGTGAAGGGGCACCGCGCTCGGAAATAAGACAATGATGGTAATCTTAACGCTACACAGTCTGCAGACGAGCCTCATAGGTCATTCATATATTCATATAATGCAAGGAAATAGCTATTGGAGTTCCTTGGTTAGAGAAGTAACCATGCAAACTATTTTTCTGAGGGGGGGGGGGGGGTCTTTTTTGTCTTTTTTCTGCAAAGCAAAACTGAATTCATATGCATTCATTGTTTCATTATGGATATTTCTTGGCACATGTGTCTGGTCTGATTTCATTGTTATAGTATGAGGTGTATCATGCTTTTAGTGTAGCATTAGCAAATTACTCCGTACTTTTAAAGTGAAACTTTATTTGATTACCAGGATAGTGAATTTAATATATACATTTATAAGCAAGACAACTTGAAAGAATTCCATTATGACATCACTATATCCTGAATGCTCCTGCCTGTAGCAGGATTCCAGAGATTCCAGAGTTTGCAGTGATTTCTAAGAAGTAATGTCATGGCATTGATGTCATGTGCAGACTCGTTACGGGCTTGAACTTTAGAGATGGTAGAGCGAAATGTCGGAGCATGTCAGATGAATGTCAGCATGAGAACAGCTCCCTGGGGAATAGGGGAGGGGGGTTGAAATGGGGGGGGGGTCTTGGAGAATGAGTTTTCAACTGTGATAAAGCTGTGGGGGCTGGACTGTGTTAGGAATCCAACAGCGCTGTGATCACCCAAGACTTGAGATTTCTCTTTATTAAAATGTCTGTTACGGACAGGGGTGAAGGTCAACAGACAGAAGAGGAAATAAGATTTAACAAAGGAATAATTGTAATTTGATCAGTTTTAAACAACCAAGATAAAACATTTCAAAAGGAAGACCATTACCCTTATTCAAATGTTCTGTCACATGATCGTTTTATACAATGTTGTATTAGACTCAAACTCAATGACTGGAGCCTGTTCCTGACGCTCACAATGATCAGTGGAAACCTTGATGAGGTTTTGGTCAGGAGATCAAAGCCTCACGTCTTTGGTTAGAATTCCTTCAGATAAGAAATGCTGCAGTAAATTCAGTGTGACAGAAAATCTGTTACATTAACAGGAAACAATGTCTTGCCTGAGGATAGAATGTGTTTTTACTTGGGTAAGATCAATACAATAACAGGTAAATATGTCTCTCAGTGCTGGACCCAGTATCTCTGCCTTATTTAACAACAGTTTACAAGTTCTGGTCCTCAAAAAATGTGAAAATTGATCATTTTTTTCCAGGATAAAGCTCTTCAAGAAACTTTGGTGACACATTACTGCTGTATCCAGACCCAGAGCCGAGTTTAGCCTGATGCTAATCAGACAGGACAAACATGTTAATGGATGCTGTTAGAGGCTGTCTCATTAGCATACACACAGCTGTGGTTCCACTTTACTGAATTGCTGCCAGGACGGGTAATTGAGTTGCACGCAGAGGGAACTGGAGGGTTTGTGCCATTTTTTGGTATGTGACTTAGCATATATTTTTTGAATACAGGGAGACGGATGCATTTACTGTTCTTAGAACCTGGGCCAGACATTTCTTCTTTATCTCCTCTTCACTTGTCTTTCTCTATGTTTATACTGTGCTTGTCTTTACAGATCTCACATACACTATATTGCCAAAAGTATTCGCTCACCCATCCAAATGGCTGTGCACCAGTGCACAAAGCAAGGTCCATAAAGACATGGATGGCAAGAGTCTGGTGTGGATGAACTTGACTGGCCTTGACTGACCTGAACTTGAGTCCGCTAGAACACCTTTGGGATGAATTAGCGGAGACTTAAGCTCATATGTGAGTCAAGGAAGGTGAGCGAATACTTTTGGCAATATAGTGTAGTTAGAATGTGGAACAGTAAGAATATGTCTTTATAAACCCCCACTCCACTTTTTTATTTCTAATCCCCGTAATGGCGTCCACCTGTTCGTTCAAAATGACATTCGGTAAAAGTGGCCTTGAGAACTAGCCGCTGTGGTTGCAGGTGTTAGCGCTGATTCGGTTTCATATAGCCAAGCCTGTGGTTTACAGCTGCACTGTAGCTTTTCGCTAATGCAGTTTTCACAGTTTTTACAGTAGGTGGGGAGTGAGCTGTGTGGGTGTGATGATACAAGGCCTACGCCGAACGCAGCAGGACCTCTCGCTTCTACAGCTGAAGTCTGGCAGCTTCCACGAGGACAAACGTTCCATACCTCCAAGGAATAAAGACTGAATAAAGGGGACTGCAGGACCAGGGCTGAACTGAGGGGACCTTCTAAAGAGCTTCAGGGCTGAACTGAGTGGACTTCTAAAGAGCTTCAGCGGGTGTTGGGCACCCAAGGCCTACTATGCAGAGAAGCCTTCAGAAAGCGGTGTTTGATAATCAAAACTTATCGCGCTACGGTTTATAAACAAGTTTATAAACAATTTCTGGTCATTTTTATTTCTACTTCCGATCATTAAAAACACAAACAATTGCAAAGACTCCACCGCTCTGCTTAAACTAAATGACCTGTTTCCATGGAATCATGCCTCACATTTTCAAGAGCCAGTCAGAATACACTCATACATAAGCTTATTATACAACATGTCCAACTAGGCTCCTGTTTGTTTGTTAAAACATTTTTGGTTGAACAACAAAATTACACATTAACATTTATATACCCTTGCAATTGCTTTAGACATTTTTACTGCAAGATTATCTGCTTTGTATTTTTTACTGGGGTTATATTTATAGTAATTACTGCAGGGTTACAGTTCTATGTAGGGTATTTTGTTAATGTAGGTTTCATGTACTGAAAATTAAAGCCCCACTCCTGATGTGAAGAGTGCTGGAAGTACCAGCACTAATCTAAATCAGGGGTGTCAAAAACTGGCGTGCGCATGTGTGCATGCGTGTGCATGTGTGCAGGCGTGTGCGTGTGTGCTGGTATGTGCATGTGTGTTCATGCGTGTATGCGTGTGTTTGCAGGCGTGTGTGTGTTCAGACGTGCATGTGTGCATGCGTGTGCTAAGAGTCAGAATAGTCTGAATTTTTTCTCTTTTCAACACCTCCACCAATGCAAGCTACTCAAGCTATTAATATTTATGCTGCTATCATAAAGGGATTTATGGCACCAGCAGAAAAACATGCTGGTGCACCTGAGAGGGAAATAAAGTAAGATCTACAAATATCTAGAAAATCCAAGGCCAAAGTTTGCATTACTTTGAAAACTGAATAGAAAAGGCTTGTTGAAGACTTAAGGGCTGTTTTCAACATAATATGCGATAATGTACAGAAGAGATCAGTTTTAACATGAATATATAGTTTAGGTTTGGGTTATGAGGTTTCCTAATTGAAATACATGCACGTTAAAATGGTCCACAGAGTCATTTCCCCCTGCTGTAGTTGACTGGCGCATATTTTGTGGTTTAATAATGGCAGAGCAAGAGTTATGACTCTTTATTTTTAATGTTTATAACATTTATATTTTTGTGGTTTTTATTCATGGCATAATAATTCATACATTTATACATTAGACTTTTACACAAGAGGATAACACTTAAGGTCATTTTTGTATTGATTAATAACATTAGCATACAACAGAATGAAAATGTCAGCACTAATATTGCGTTGCTGGCAGAGTTTCTTAAAGTACGTGTGTGCATGCAAGCTTGTGCGCATGTTGTCTGTGTGTGTGTGTTTGTGTGATGGGTGTGTGTGTGTGTGTGTGTGTGTGACTTTTACTGTTTTGCGAAATGAGAATTATTTTTGTATTCGGTGAATCTTTTCTTAGTAACGTTAGCTTTCTAAAGGAACGGCACATATGTGGGATACACTGTAAAAACTACACCACCAAAGAATAAGATGTAATTCATTAACATCTTCAATTACCATTTGAAGCAGTTATTTGAATTTTAGTCAAAAACCAGTAAGCTTTTTGTTAGACCACTGAAGATGTGATGCAGTAAAACCATTGCAAAGACTGTTCCACAGACTGGAATGTAATTCAAAGATGTGACAGATGGACCGGGTGAATACACTGGCACTGACCTCAACCACCAGTTCTGATAAGAAAGTTGTATTTTGACTAGAACGTGACTGAGGTGAAGAGGGAATAGGAGGTAGGGTTCTCAGATGTACTCTACAAAGGAGAACAAACCAAACGGACTAAGAAACAAATAAATAAATACAATATTCAAAACAGCTGAAAAACCAATTTACTGCTGTTTGAAAAGGCCTCCAGGAGCTCACAAGGTGAGAAAACAACTTCCACCAACAATGTTTTACTGCAGATTTGAAAGAACAAAGACCAGTCTCCAGCCCCGGGCCCCCAAACCCATGCTGTCTTGTTACCTGAGAATCATCTTCTCTCCTCCAGTAAGCCTTCCTTTCCTGCCTTGCTTTCATTTGTGACCAACATCTCACCATCAACAAGCACGATGTCATCAGCCAGAAATGGAAGAATTTAGGAAGGCTGACCTGGTCTCACCAACCACCCTAAAGCACTGCTGTGATCAGCAGTATTCATGTATTCATCTTCAAAATTGCATCTTCAAAATTGGACGTCTAGTCTGTCCCACTTGCTTCAAGTTCTGCATTATTCCCCTAATCCCTTAAAAGATGAGGATTACAACTCCACAGGATGGTTGCCCTAAGCTATGTAGTCATGAAGGTCTTTGAACATCTTGTCCTAGCCTACGTTTAGCCTGTCATGGAGCATTTGCTAGACTCCCTGCTGTTTGTTTACTGAACCAACAGGGCTGTTCATGGTGCAATCAACCTCACCACGAACGTAACGTTAAAACATCGTGACAGTATAGGCATTTTTTCCGGAGTTCTCTTCGTGGACTTTAGCTAAGGTTTTAACACCACTCTTCCAGGACCTCTGCAGTGGAAGCTCACGCAGCTGTCCCTGCCGGATCCCATCTGTCAGGGAATCACAGATTTCCTGACAGAAAATAGCTGTGAAAACATATCATATCTCCTAACCCCCCCCAGCACTGAAGTACCTCAAGGGTATGTACCTCTTCTGTTTAGTCCTTATACCTCCAAAGAACCATCTGTGTATATTCTAAAGGTTGCAGATGACACCATGTTACCAGTCTGTCTATGGTAAAGACACAAAGTAGCTAGTGTTCTGTTGCAGCTCCAACCACCTGCAGCTCAACACCCTTAAGATTGCTGTAGACTTTAGATGGAGCACTCCTTACAAACTCCCCATTAACATCAGTTACTCTGTGGTTCTGAATGTGGAGTTCCTGATCAGCACTCCACACATAGGCCTGAGGTAGGAAGGGAACATGATCTCCATCACCGAGAAAGTTTTTTTTTCTAAGACAGCTGAAGAAATTAAACTTGCCACGGACTGTCCAGTGTTCCAGCTCTATCAAGCTGTGTGCTGCAGAACAACTGAGTCCATCCTCACCTACTCGCCAAACTCCAGTGCATTATCAGGACTACAGAGTGGACTCTCAGAGGTCTTCTGCCAACACTTTCGAACATATACAGTATCAGAGTCATGAAGTGTGCTGGCAGTATCTTAGCCAGCCCATCTCAACCTAGACATGCCTTTCCCAACTGTTCCCATCAAGCAGATGACTCCACCTCAGTCAGCACAGCCAGACACTCGGACAGCCATTTCTCCCAGGCTCTCATTAACCACCTTACATCTTAGTCTACAACCTAACACCCCCCTTCACTGTAGCACATGACTCTTGTTTTCATTAGCCAAATATTTCTAAATTAGAGGAAGAAACCTTGAGAAAACAACAAAGCTCAGGAGGAAAAAACATCGTCCTTTTGGCCAACACCTCACTAACAGCACGAATGGATCTGACAATAGTCCTACTGTATCTTGCCCTTAACTTTAATAGGCCATAATAACCAGACTCTACTATGATATTTTACACTTCTGTTATATTACAGTGCTGTTTTATTATGATTTTAAACAGATTCTATGTTTGGTGAATTCCATAACCTTCAAGAAGTAGATCAATAATATTAAAAGACATATCTTGAATTTCAAAGGAGACAAAAGTACTATTTTTATTTGAATATATTTGTTATATATACAAATATGTTTTAATATAATGAAAAAAATATCTTTTTGTAAAATGTCTGGTTGGCACTATTTTCCAACTGCATTTTCTCTGACCAATTTTTTTTTTCTCTCAAAATGACTATGTTCATAAAGACCAGACAAGTGTACATTATATCCAGGGTGGGGTACACCAACCCACTCCCCTCAAGCTGCACAGGTGCGAACAGCCCCGCGAGAGTCTCGTTACCTGTACAACGTTACCCTTTTATGTGTGCTGTCACTCAAGCGCTGGTCGTGCAGGGTGGCCTCTCAGCTCCACTTCTGCGGGTTCGAGCCCCATTTGCGGCACACGCAGTTTGCTGTTCTTCTAATAGCGAGGGATGAGGGGCAGCGTCTGTCCCCCTCTGATCACCCTTGCTGCTGAATGGGATGGACTGCATGCATTTACTGGATGATTTGCACATTTATTGCCTGAATAAAACAGGCAGATTTTCTTTGTGGAGTGCTGAGTTTTTTCATCGTGGAAGGCCACCACGATGCTCTCTTTGTAAATATGGAAATCTAAACTGTCAATGTGGAGGAAGGGGGAACTGATGGCAGTGTAGGTTTGAGTGGCAGTGCAGGAGACTGTCTGGACCTCAGCCGCATGAGTGGGCACCGGATGCTAATGCTAACTGCGGTAATATATTGACAGGAGGTAAAGGGTAATGTAAGTCAGCGCTTGGACGCTTTAAAGTACGCTGGCAATGTACTGACTGAAGGGTTTTAAAAGTAGCCGTGTTGTACTTCAGTGTGCTGCTCCTTAAAACAGTGAACTAACACGCATACGCGTGAACGCGGTCTGTCTGTGAGGCCTGCGTTGTCATGGTGAAGCTTTGCACTGGACAGGTATCATGCTCAGGGAAAGCTGTGTAGGAGGACGAGTGGAATAGAGAAAAAAAAGCAGTCTTTTTAAGCAGGCAGGCATTGCTGAGTACATACAGCTAGCCAACCCTCCCCCCCCCCCCAAAAAGAACCAGGGGTTGGAGGGGGAGGGGGGTCCAGGGATGTGTGTCTGTGTTAGGGGGGGTTGTGTGGAAACAACACAGCTCAACCAGCCAAACAACCAACTCAACAAATGCACTCTCAAAGCCCAGAATCATAAAATACACACTTGTTCAAAACAACTGATGAGTTTTTATTACCTGTCTGAGGCGTTTTAATGTGGTTGAGTGATTTACCTGCTCAGAACTCTCCAGCTGTAAAGTCTGGCTAGAAGGAGTCTCGCGTGTATTTTTCCAGACATTCGCTCATGTTGAGTAATATTTGGTGGTCAGTATGTGTGACGTTCCCAGCCCAGCAGAGCATCTTCAGGGCTTGAGTTTTACTTCATTACTGCACAGTGGGGCTATATGGTGGCTTGTTCATGGTCGGTTGAGTCAGAAAATTCAGGTTACATCTTGTAATCTGTATCAATTAGGTTTGACAAGTTTAGACTGATATACTAGTGACACATTGCAGAAAGGCTTCTTCCAGAGCTTTCACAGAGTGGGGAAATCGCACCACTGAGAGCTGCTGAGATATGAACTTGTTTTCTACTCTCTCCCCAACATTCTCCTGCACCATGTCTGTCTGATCGTTGCTCATGTCAAACAGATATTATGGAATACCTTGACCTTTAACCTCCACCCCCCAATATAATTGGCAGAATCATGGGTTGTATCAGAATCACCTCAGGTCAAGAGTAGAACTTAGGAACACGCCCAGGCATGTATGAAACTTGTGGATGCTTCATCACCTTGTGTTCAACCAGTTCTGTTGGAAGCTGCTTTTCATGGCCTGGTTGCTCAACACAGGACTTGAAATCAGAACATCCTGCATTAATTTCCAGTTAGAACGAACGAGAACACAAGCCTGTTGTACGGCAGCAGGTCAGGCAGGCCACAGCACATCATAAACGACTGCCACGGGTGGCCGCGTTAAACATCACGTTAGCTTTTCTGTTCTTTACGTGAAGCAGTGTTAGCATTATCGAGCTGAGCTACTGTACACTCTACACAGAGCAATGACCTCTGTCTTAAATGCCTGCTAATTTAAGGTTTTGAGGGAGATTTTGAAGCAGTGGTGCAGCTTCCTGACTGCACACACACAAACACACACATACATACACACACACACACACACACACACACACACACACACCTGTGATCTCATTATGTACAGGAAATTAAGGAAATGTAACCTATTGTCTCAACATCTCACTAATGTCTCCTCTCTGTATTCTAGTCAGTATTGAACACATTATAGTCCTTTGGCCTGTGTTGCTATGAGAACAGTGTGTTTGCATATGTGCTGTCTGTAGGACAAGTGTAAAATACTTTTTGTTGAGTTTACAATGGGACTCTTGACTGTAGCGTTCCAACTGTCAGCCAATGATGACAGATGAATGGTGTGATCGCGTGGGGGATTTTCTCTATGGGTATGGGGTCCTGTCAAGGTTTGTCTAGGTGTCAAGGTGGACATATGTATGGGTGGTTGGGTGTGCATGCATGCGTGTGTGTGTGTGTGTGTGTGTGTGTGTGTGTGTGTGTTCGTTCCCCCAGTTTAACATACATCCCTGCCCATACATCCCAGCTTTACAAGTGTCCAAGCCCCCAGTGATCAAGCCAAGGGCGACAGTGGCAAGGAAAAACTCCCTAAGAGCGTGAGGAAGAAACCTTGGGAGGAACCAAGACTCAGGGGGGGGAGCCCATCCTCTTCTGGCCGACACTGGTCGCTATTTAAGATCTCATGTGGTCTTACATCCTGACAGACAGAGGTGTGTGTGTGTGTGTGAGAGAGAGAGAGAGAGAGAGAGTGAGACATGTGAACATGTGTGCCTGGGTGTGTAGTAAAGGGTGTGTCCCTGCAGGACTACTGCGGGATCCTGACAGAGTCATTACACATTCTTTGCCTACAGCCCGGGGTACTAATGCTCTGACGCTCTGGGAATGACAGCTATGCTAAATCCTCAGAGGTGAGCTTTCATTTAGCCCTCAGTTTAAGAGCAGGTCATCCAGAATTAGGCTCGGACCAAACACAGATATTTCTCACTTAGTTAAATTAACATACTTGGTTGAAACGCCCTGTGAAATTGCAGCATTAAATATTTCCACAATCGACTTCAATGACCTGCTTTATATTAAAGGCTGTTCTTCTTTCCCAGAGCAAATGGTTAATTATTGCCTTGTTTGAATTGTATTAAATATTTATGGTATATGATATGCTGTTCATGAGTCTTTGTGGGAAAGGAAGTGAAAGTTGTTCTATTGCTGCTACCAGAAACGCACAAGTTCATTACAAAATATGGGAGATGCTAAGTTATGTGACTAAAATAAGAACTCAAGTGTGTTGTATCTGTAAATTGTTGTTAGCAGTCACCAGTTGAGATTTGCCTAGAAGTCAGAGGTCACTGTGATGGTGTCACTGGACATGAAAGAATGTTGTTGTGTGATAGAATTTCTCTGTGTAGGGTTGGTAAAGATTAATTTGTCATCATTCAGTGTATTAACCAGAGGTTTTTCCCCATACAGACCCCATATGTGCATGAATGTCTGTGTATTTCATAAGTGGACATTTTCTGTTGAAATATCGGCCTAACCGGAAGACCTGTGATTACAGTGGTCTGCATTAGACTAGTGGTTTACTCAGTGTGTGGCAGTTGTGTTTTAAGTTTTTTCTGAAGTTAACTTCTCATAGTTTTCTAACACAAATACGTCCCTCTTTTGAGCTTTGAGAAACATTTTCTCTGCAAGCACCAAGGAGAGATTTCCTGCTCCATCAGCACCTGCATCTTCTCGCACTGGTTAAGCTTTTCATCAGATGACCAGGTACAGAGGCTGAGTGTACAGGAGTGTGCGCTCCACTCCTCACCCATCCACCACGCTTTTGGGTTTCACTTTTTTTCTTTTAGGAGGTCACTGAGGACAGTTCTGATTAACTTCAGCCACAGCGTACGCTGTACCGACGTTATACGGAACTGACAGTGAAGCTGTAATATTCCATACTACCATGTACTACTTTATCTAGCGGACTGGTTTTATTTCTTTTAAAAGCCAAGCTAGAAAGGTTGAGTTAAAAGCTCGGCTTGAATGGATGGACTGTGTTATACAGTAACATGAAGACCTTTGACAAATGAGCCAGTTCTCTCTGGCTGGCTGAGGTGCTGAACCTCTCTCCACAGGGAGCCCAGAGGGCAGGGCTGTGGAGAGATGGAGTGTGTGTGTGTGTGTGTGCCTGGACTCATTTCTCAAACATCAATCCCATTCCCATCTCTGCTGAATGGACAAAGTGTAACTGACTTGTACGCTTTAGGCTAATGCTAACGTAATCTGCTGATGTTCAGAGTCTGCACAAAGGGCCAAGATCTCAGGGCCGTGCAGCTGAGGATGGAGAAGGAGAATTTGAAAGTTGGTTTTGGTCTTTGTGGTCTTCAACTTTTTTCTGAGGCTTGTGTGTGTGCGTGCGAGCGTGTGTGTGTGTGTATATGTGTGTTTGTGGTTATTCCAGAGTTATTCCCTAATAGTGAGTCGCATGCTGAGAGAACAGCATGCATGTGGTTGTAATTAAGGCTTTTGTCTCCAGAGTTCTCCACTGCAGACCACAGACCCGCGAGGCCAGTCCAACTGGACCTGCGCTCCTTCACGCCACCATGCTGTAGATCCCCACTCGCACGCTCCTTCACGCCTGACACACTCTTGACGTCTCTGAGCACGTGAACAGTTAAGTGCTGTCGTGCTGCTTTACGTTTTCGGTTCATTCAGGCTGAACATGCACAATAAAACATGATTAAATCATACGTCCAGATGCCCTCAGACAAAATGCTTTGTGGATCCCACATTGTTTCATGTTGCAATATGGATTTTTACCAAGTATTTGAAGAACAGTTGGTAAGTGGATAAGGTAGTTTATTCGGTGTGTCTCAAATAGCCGAACATAACAAGCAAAATGAACATTAGAGCTACAGAAGTAGGTGTTCTAAAGACAAAACGCTACCTGCGTTCTGTGCCAGTCAGCCCACAAACCACCCTGCACACGGTGGAGGCGTTTTCCAACGTGCAAAGTGAATTTTTTAACACGTCTAATGTGGTTAAAAGGAGCCTTTGCTCATGTAACGGCAATTCATTTGCTTTTCTCAAGTAAGCAAGTCCTGTTTGCCTTTTAAAGAGGAAGCCTTTTAATGCCACGTCAAACCGAAAGAGGGGAGTTAAGTAAAACGCGTTAAGAGAAAAAACTCGCTTACCCCAGCCGAGGTTTTACCCCACTCTGCGTTTTTAAGTGAGGAGACGCAGTTTCTGGGTGAATGCGAGCGCGAGTCTAAAGGAGATGTTTCGGCGGCTGTGGTTCTGGCAGCGCTGCCGTGTGTGGTGTAAACATGGCAGGCGGAGGCGAGTGTATTTACACCACACGTTTGTGCATTTCAGGGATACAAATCCCAACTTGTAACCTTTAGCGGTTCCAATACTGGAGCCCCTGTAGCCCTCCTGTACTCCACCACACACGCGAGCACGTACAGACACATGGACAAAGCCTCTGGGGTCTTTTTCGGGAGATGACCCCATGTAGCTTTGGAGGAAGTTCCGATGTGGACACGCCCGCCGGGAGCTAAGTGGGAAGAGAGCCAGGCGATCGAATGCCCACGCAGTGGCACGGGGTTGTGGGGGATGCAGTTCCCACTACAGGCTGTGCTTATTTATAGAGATAGGAAGAGCTGTTCAGCCATGTAGCCGCCAAACTGAGATAACTCCTGGTGATAACGCTGTGTGTGTGTGTGTGTGTGTGTGTGTGTGTGTGTGTGTGTGTGTGTGTGTGTGTGTGTGTGTGTGTGCATGTCTGCTTAGAAGCTCCTGATTTTAGGGCGTAGGTCTGCCTAAAACAACAGAAGATAGATTTGTAAAACTAAAATAGAACATTATGATATGAATCTAGTAAAACAATTCAGACACTATAATAACACCTGAAAGTCCTAAATAAAATACAAATAAAAAATGAAGAAAAACACCAAAAACGAAATAATAAAAAGGAAATATTTGTATTGTATTTCTCATATTTCTTTATTATATTTTTAAATTAGATTTTGTATTATATATTATACCTTGTTTTATTTTTTATTATAATGTGTATGAATTCAGTTAAAACAGTTAACATCAAAGTCAAACTAATTAGAAAGTAAGACTTTAATAGGCTTTAAAAAATCTTGATTCAGCTCAGTGGTACACCACAGCTAAAAGCTTTACACGGCCCTTTAAGACCACAAGGAACCTCAAGTGTCACAAAACCATTTGAAAGTGTTTGACAGAGTCGGTCTTCCACAGCGAGCGTGGAGGTAATGTTCTCTGGCATCTGGATGACAAAGAGCCTAATATATAAAAAGTAACTTACAGATAGGACCATCCCACTCGGTCATATATACCTCATTGATGAGTACTGTGTGGATGTCCAGTCATAAATCTCAGAGCCAAGCGCTAAACAGTGTCAGAAGCTTTAAGAGGTGCTTCCTGGGGCCTTTTCTGTACAGCACATCACTGGAATCAAGAACAGATAGGAAAAATCCCTTCCGTAATCGTTTTCTTGCTTTCCACTGGGAAACAAGTTTTGTTTCTGTAGGAGGAGCCAAACTTGTGTATTAGTTTAAAATGCTGTATTCAGTATGAGCAGTTCTGTAAATTTAGCTTTGTTTGCATTCAATTTATGGTTTCGAAGTATTAGAGGAACATTGCAGTTTATCACTGGCTGTCTTAGCAGAGTTTGTGGTACAGTATAAAATTGTGTCAGCATACTAGACATTGTGTTACCATGGAAACAATGTCATTAATATAAATTCAATTAAAAATTTACCCTGCGGGGCTCCTTTGTTTATTGGTAGAAACCCACAATCACAGCTTCCCAGGACCATAGACTGTTGTCCATCAGAAAGGTAGTGAGACCACCCAGAAGAGACCATTTGGTTCTGTGGCGATCAGAGCCAGTGTTAAGTAATCTTTTAGTAATAGTGAGTGATCAGCTCTTTTGAAAGCTTTGGATAAGTCGATAAAAATCAGGAGCACACTGCATTCGTTTCGTATAGATCAGTGATAGGAACATTTCAATCTGGCTGGTGGTAAAACAGGCATTATAGGTTCTGTCTTCCTTGCACTCATTGAAATGCAGCAGTGGTAAAATGTAAAGGTTAAGCACGTGTCTTCATGAGAATCCATCAGATGATCATCAAGTGCAATTTAAGGGCCAACAGAGAATGAGGGCTTGTTTTTCACCCTCCAAAACCCTGACCGGGTTTGACCGAGTGTTGGGAATAAAGTCCAGATAGTAGTCAGATTTAGCTTAATTAATGAGAGATGGGAATTAGCTTTTAAGTGATCTAAATGTCAGCCAATGAGATTCATGCCTGTTTGTCTTATCAAACCTTATTCTTTTGCCTTGAAAAAGTGAAGAGATTTTATTGAGGAACTAGGGGTTGGATTTGTGCTTAATTCTGTCATGTTTATTGACCTTAAAGTCTTCATGTTTATTTGAAGATAATTACATCTATGAAATAATGATTAAAATATACTCAGCAGCATAATGATGTACACACACACACACACACACACACACACACACACTGCGCCTCTTACACACAGACTATCGCACTCTGCTGTTTATGCTGATGGTCCTTGTGTGGTCAATACTGCTTGTTCAAAGCTGCTCATTATGGGATGTCAACCACGTGTGTATTTGCAAGTGGCCCTCAGAGCTTAGATCATTAGAGGTTACCACGGTAACGCTGGGGCTGAGAGAATGGCTGGATTTTAGAGATGTTCGATGTTTCTCTGCCGTGAGTGTGCATCTAACAGAGCTGTTGATAGCAGGGTGGTCAGATAATTGTGGTTCGGGGCTGGAAGATGATACACGGGTTCTGTGGTATCAGCAAAATGGAAGTCATTGTTAAGAGGACTACAAATCATGATGGGAGCATTTAGCTCTGAATGGACTCTGAAGTATGGTCATGTTGAAGAACCTAATCCTTTGTAGACTGCAGAGGTTTTCTTATTTGAAGCTGTTATTTGTTGGTGGCAATCCTGTAAACTTTAACCAGTGCATTTCCAGTCAGGTGAACTGGTGTTAAGGTGTTATAAAGTTCAGACAGGAGCAGGTTCTAACTGCCTACTTCTGCACCCATTAAACTAGAGCCCTTCTAATCTTCATACACTTTTTAAATGCCATTGTGAATTTAAATGACTATAGTTTATATTTACACACAAACATACATTCATTCATATATATATATATATATATATATATATATATATGTGTGTGTGTGTGTGTGTGTGTGTGTGTATATGTAGTAGAGATAAAAGTGTAGAGAAGAACACAATGTTTTCAGAAAAACAGGACTTTTCGGGCAGAGGTCCTTTACCATCAATGCAAGCAAAGTGTTTCTGTAGAACATATATACTGTGCAGGTAAAACAGGTAACAGTCATAAATGTTCAGTGCAAAGGCTACAAATGTCATACACATAAAGTGTACACCATGATCGTGGTCAGATATCTGGTTGTCCAGAAGATGGTGTTTACAGTGTTAGAGCATTTATAGCCATGCTGTCAGTCTTGGTTAACTCTACAGGACTTTTACAGTTGTTTACACATTGCTTTGCTCCAGCATCAAGCAAATAACTAAATGCACATGTGTGCACTTGAATTCAGTGGCTGTGGGCCTGTGGTCATCGTCCTATCATCTAAGTTATAGGCAACAACTACAAGCCAAGATATCTTAGACATATATCTTACACGGCTCTCTTTTTCTTTGTCGGCGTTCTGAGGTGGATCTGCAATGTGTGCATATCTGAAGGAGAGACAAGTTAGCTTTTGACTCCGGATCTTATGGCTCGGGCTATGTGATGAGCAAATTGCCACATTCCTTGAGGTTTGTCACAGCTCCCTCCCACCTGG
>JAOXYF010000005.1:4113818-4129147 GCA_028565775.1 Sternarchorhynchus goeldii
AAACGTGTCCACTGGTAGCCTCCTCCTGTGCTCCCTGGGTTAGACATGTCCACTGGTAGGCTCCTCATCTTTCTGCTTTTCTGCTGTCAGCCATGAAGTCTCTTCAGTAGCTCTGGTGCTCCCTTATAGTTTAAAATGAATATATATATAATTAACTCCTTTACAAACGTTTCAAGATAGACTAAATCATCTGCTCTGAAATCTCTGTCAGAGATTTCAGTCTCAAATTTCATAGTGTTATGGGACAGTGGCATCTCACTGAGAAATACAGAAATTAGTTTTTAAACATTCAGGGCTGCGGTGCTGAGTTTTGTAGAGGTTTCTACGCTGAGTATCGCATGTTTGCCGTTTACGTCCGTGAGTGTTTTGTGTTTGAATCATTTTTAGGTAGACGAAAAGTTATTGTAAAACTATTTAGTATTTGTCCCCTGGCGTTCTAATAAATACAGGCAATACCTCTCCATGGACCAACCTTATCATCGTTAGTCACATGTACAGCAGCTCTTCTCCTCTCTCACATAAACAGTAAAGATAAAAAGCTGTTTAAAATTCCTTAACTGAACTCGGTCTCTATTTCTGTTAATACCATCTAATACGTATAATATGTGTAATACGGTTGCATAATGATGGGTAATAGGGTCTGCTAATGAAATTTACATGTCAGAGTCTCAAAGTGTTTGTATATGTGCATGTGAAAGAGAGAGAGAGAGAGAGAGAGAGAGAGAGAGAGAGGTTAGAAGGCTAAGTGGCCCCTGTCAGATACTGCTGCTAAAAGCTTTAAGCATAGCAACTCATGTTTCCTAGGAAACGAACGCAGGGGCTCTATTATTTATAGACAGTGTGTTCAACTAATTCTAACAAAATGGCACTCTATTCATCTTTCTTGATTTAGTGGCACTATGCAGGTGTTTTAATGGTTTTAAGTGTCTCTGTTAAACCCTGCTAAAAGTGCAAAGGAAGCATCTCTCTGTTCATCCCAAATACTGCATATATGATCAAATAACAGAAATCTGAGTGTTTTTTTAAATAAACTTCTGCAGAATTTATATATCTAGAGTGTGGGTGTGGGTGGGTGTGGGTGTGTGTTGGGTTGGTGTTGCGCACACACACACACGTGTACATCTGTCTGGGCTTTCACATAAGATGAAATGAAACACAGGCAGGTGTCACCCTAATGAATGGAGCAGGGGGCTTAAAGAGCAGAGCTCTGCTCTCATCTGTCAGGCCTCGCCGTTCTCCTGTCCCATCAGCCTCTGCAGCAGACCTGATTAAATGATCTGTCTGCACTAATCACATCAGGCTTAATTAGCTGAGCTCAGGGTTTAAACCTTCCTCCTGTGATGTAATAATAGAGCTTCAGAGCTGGTCACCCAGACCTTATTAAATGATTTTGCTCATCTCCTACATCAGGCCTTATTAGTTCATTTGAACACATTGATCCTCACTGGTATTTGAATACATTAAACTTCATTATATAACTTAATTGTCTTTAGTTTACAGCTCTTTTGTTTACATGTTTCACTGTGATGAGAAAGGTTCTTAAAATTGAATGCCATTGTACTTCTGTCATATTGTTGCTCCTACAGTGTATTTATCTATTTACAGGTTCACCAGGTTTCAAATGCATCAGCTCACACAGCTTGCATGGTGTGCAATAAGCTCTGTCTGGTATATATTTAAAGTGGATTCTGTACACACACAGAGCAGCCTGGTCAATACCTGTTTCCTCTCCAGAACCTCTAAACAATCCTCCCAACACCCTATATTCAATCACGAGAGTGGAGCGGGGGAGGGGTGGTGGTTGAGAGAGCTGTTTAGAGAATCAGAAATGATTCTGTCTGACTTCGATCTGACAGATCGAGATTTGATGTTGCAGCTCTCAGCTCTGTTGTCACAATATTGATTTTGGAAATAATTACAGCCCAGCCATTCCTTGCTTGTTTCTTCTGCAGTTGATGAGGTTTCCTCTGCACGCACACACACACACACACACACACACACACACAGATGCACACACACACACACACACATACACACGCAGATGCACACACACACATACGCATGCAGACGCACACACACACACACATACACACACCTTCACATCTATATTCTGCAGAGATTAACATTCACCAGCAATTACACATTCAGGTAACATTTCTGTCTGAGGGTCCTTTTGATATTAAGCCTGCATGTCCCTACTAGTGATTTTGTGTGTGTGTGTTTGTGTGTGTGTGTGTGTGTGTGTGTTGTCCCCTGACATTTAGCAGATGTTAGGGGGTATTTAGCAGTCAGCAGGATGGTTGTTTATCCCTGTCATTAAAGTAGTAAGATTCCTTCACCCCACTCCGTTGTGCTTCTGGTTGGGTTAGCTACATAAACTGGCTGCGTCCTCATTTTTACCTTTAAACGTTACGACTGTTTACCTTTCACAGTGTTTGGAATGTACATTACACACAACCACTGTGTATCTCCAGGTGGGTTCCTGGCTCTGATGGATTAGTGGTGCAGTCTAAATATAGGGACTTCCCATTACACATTGATTAATGTGAAATACTTAATCTTATTCTTCTGAAGCATCCACTTCAGTGTGGAGACTGAACAGCGCAGCATTGAGCTTGCTCTTACTTTTTTTCTATTAATTATATTAATGTTTGGTTGTTTAGCTCTTTCATGTTACAAAGTGCTTTACAAAAATAGAGAACGCGTAAGATAATAAACATTATTACATCCTGAGATCCATCACTTCAGAAAGGTGTTTAGGTTTTTGCCAAAAATACAATGTAGCAAAAACAATTTATTAAAATAAAATTGAATATGATGGATTTAAATACAAGACTAAAGTTAATTTAAATAATACAATAATACAACATACATTAAAATAAAGAAAAAAAACTGTCCTTCACAGAAACAACTGTGCATCACTTGTCTTCTGTACTCCATGTTTAATGTGTAAATCAGCCACTGGCTAAGTATTGGTTCACCAGTATCAGATAGGCCCAAATCCAAGTGTGAATCCGATTACCCTGAAGCCCCATGGAAGCATCATGCATTTACCACTTCCTCAGACACCTATCAGCGCCGCCCTGTGGGCCAGGCAGAGAACAGCATGTGCTGTTATTCACCCCAGCTTCCTGCTCCTACAGCCCAGTCAACAGTCCTTTGTTAGAGCCACACCTCTGTCAGGCACAAAATCAGGGGCAGGTGTTGCGAAAATGAAACGCTTTTTCTCTCAGGCCTTTCAGTCGTCTTCTCTTTTGTTTTGAGAATGCTCTTAAAATCCTGTAAAATGTGGTGAAAATATGACGTGGCTCTGTCGGGCAGTGTGAGAACGTCCCAACACCGCTGACAACTGTGAGTCGGCCATTTCTGTCTGCATCTGGACCATCTTGATAAAACTCAATAGATCCTCTATTAAAAATAACACCATGCTTTATGTGTGAAAAACCCAGTGCTCTGTCTGTCAGCCTATTTCATATTTATCTCTTTCCCTCTCTCTTTCTCTCTCTCTCTCTATCTATCTCTCTCTTCCCCTCTCTCTGTCCTTGAGGATTTGGCATTGTGAAAGGCCTGCGGAGATAAATGTGTTTCTGACAGACCTCCCTGCGCTAATAAAACAGCAGGCCTGCGCTCTGGTCATTAGTCTCTGCTCGGTAAATAACAGCTTGGCCGAGGACCTGCAGCCTTTATTTGCGCTCGAGGGCTTGATTCTGAAAGGGAATTAACACTGGATAACAGCAAGTAGACGGGAGTCGCTTGCTGTTGTTACGTTGACTGTTCGTTGAACTGATTAGTGTAAAAGGCGATTTTCTTTGCTAGTCAAAGTCGGTTTAATGACTGCCTGCGTTCCGTCTAAACCACGGAAATCTGTTTAGATCCACGGTGTTGTCATGGGGATAGGCACACAACTGTTTCACTGCTCAGGCGTGCCACTGACCTGTTCCATCAGCAACCGCTAGCCGCTAGCGTGGACGTCCAGGACGGAATGCCAGACATTCGAAAAAACAATGTCTTCATTGTTCCCAGATCTGCTGACAAAGCAGTCGTTCAAATGAGCTAAGCTTAGCCTCGTTAAGTGCATTTTTTCAAATTTAATGAAGAAAAAAAAAGATCAATTCAGAGAACTCAGAACTCTGACCAAGGGACATTTCCAGTGCTTGACTGGCGACAGTCATGTGTTAACTGGACGATGCCAGTACTCGGACATGTTAAGGCCATTTTTGCCCAGCAGCGGGGGAACCTTGGATGTGGCCATGTTCACAGTGGGACGGGAGAACAGCAGGAACTGTGGGCCCCGGCATCCGCAAGCGCACAGGCCAGTCAACTGCGCCAAAGTCCTCCCACCATGTGGCACAACTGCAACAACTGTAGGAGAAAGTGTTCTAATCCAAGGTGACACTCCTTTATTTTTCCTCCCAAGCTTACTGTTACAGTTGAATAGTCGACTACATTTCTGGATTTTAACATGTGATAATTCAATACACAGTTTGAATTTTCAGTTTTTGTATCTAGCCAGTCTTGCAGTTACACAGTTCTGACCAACGAATGCAGGTATACATAACAGGGCGTAGCACCTAGCCAGTGTTTGGGCTGCACACGTTTGCCTTGGTTCTGCTCCACTTTGAGAAGGCTTTTTTTCCCCCCAGAGTCATTATGAAATTCAAGTTGCCAAGAATAAAAACCAGTAAACAGCTCTAGGTCACATGAAATGTTTTTTGTTGTTGTTCACTCCTGTAATTTAGTGCTAATCTCTCTGGCCAGCTGATACAGCTGAGCTCATTTTCATCTGAACACCATGCTGTAATTTTCTCGCATTTGGTGTTATGGAGGCAGATTAAAACACATGAGCAAACGTCTCTGGTACGCTGCCCAGAACTCCTTGAGTCTTGTATGCAGTAAACACTTGGAATTAAACTCTTTCAATCCTTTATTGGCAAACTGCTGCTTCAAAGAACAACTTTAAAGCATGAAGGCACGCTTTTATATACTAGTTGTTTTATTGTTTGTTTTTTTAGTTTACATAAAACTGGTAAGGTGCTTCAAGAAGATAGGCCGAGGCTAGAACTGTAATTAATAATAAAGAATAACACAAATAATTTATATAGCTCCTTTCTCAAGGTCACTATACAAAGCAGTGTAGAAAAGCATCACAATAAATAAATTTATAACAAAATTGAAGTATCAAGAAGAAGGGGTAAAGTATTGAGGGAAGAGATTGAGAAGAGAGATATGTTTTAAGAGACTGAGAGGAGAAATATGTTTTAAGATGAACTTAAAACAAGGAGAGTGTAGATGTCTTGCTGCCCTATGACTTTAGTCATCAGGACTTCAATTCCCATGATGCCTCACTGGAGATCTGCATCTCAGGAATACTAACTGTTCTCACCTACTCTCATTAATCTTACTGTATTTAAGCACAGCTTTCACATTTTCTCGTATTGCGAATCCCTTCTATGCTGAGTGTTTTTCCTGGATTGCTTTTCTGGTATTTTTTACTTTGCCTGTTATTTGGATTATATTTGCTTTGTTTTGCTTGTTTTTTGTCACCCTGGTTTAGCTCTTTGCATGTCCTCGACTTTGATTTGGAAACCCCATCAGTACTGTCAAACAGCAATAGAGAGATTATTGTAGTAGGTTCCAGAGTGGGGGGGTGTGTGTGTAAAAGTTCTACCTCCTACAGAGGTCAGTTGGGAACAAAGAGAAGACCAGCATGGCAATATAAGGGCTGTATAAGTTCAGTTAGACAGGGGGCTGCAAGAGTGAAAAGATTTATGTGAGTGGCAGAAGAATAAACTGAATGCACAATGCAACGGGAAGCCAGTGTAAGTGAAACTGAAGTGGGGTGATGTGAGCAGAATTTTTAGAATGCGATAGAATTCTAGCATCTGAAATTTGGATGCATTGAAGCAGATGGATGGTTTTGTTAGGAATACCAATGAAAATAAGTTATAATAATTTAATCAGGACGATGTGAAAGCATGAACCAGAATCTCCTCATGTGGAATGGTGAGTATAAGATGAGGACAGGTGATATTTAAGAGGTGAGAAGAAGTATTTTTAACCATTGATCTAATATTCGGTTCAAAGAAAGTAAAAAGATGAAGTCCACAAAGATTATGAACTACTGATGAAGGTTTAATAATGACACCATCTACATTGAGCATAAAATCAGAAGAGGATTAAGTAATGGATTTAGAACCAATTAGTGAATCTTCAGTTTTGGCAGGATTTGCTTTCAGGAAATTTCTACTCATCCACTGTTTGAGGTCTTGATGCCGGACAAAAGAGTAGGAGGTGGGAGAGAAGTGGTAGTTTTTGGTCTAAAATAAATCTGCGTATCATCAGAGTAACAACAAAAGTGGAGGCCATAAGAGGTAGCATGTAATAGTGAAAAGGAGAGAGCCAAGGACTGATCCCTGGAGTACTCCTTGCACAGCCATGTCAATGTTTACCAAGGGCAATGAACTGAGATATATTTGAAATGTAAGAGCAGTATTGATGTCAATAGAGATGAGTGATGAGTGTGCTGTTATTAACTGTGTCAAATGCGGCACTTAAGAGTGCCACAGTCAGTAAAAAAGATCATGTAACAGAGCCGTCTCAGTGCTGTACATGGTACATAAAATGGACTGGAATTGTTTACAAAGGTTCTGGGATTTAAAAAGGACAGGTCGGAAACTACAACCTTTTTTTTAAAACAATTTATCTAGAAAGAGCAGATTAGAGATTGGCCGGCATGTAATCTTTTTTTTTAATAGGAGTTATGGCTGAAGTGTTGAGGGTCATGGGGATTGATCCAGATGCATTAAAGAAGTGTCAAATAGAAACAGAAATAATTGTGGAAGGCTTGTTATGGACTGGTGTGGGGGCACGATCTATCTGACAAGGAGAGGAGTTGGATTTAACTATTAGCTCAGAGAAGGTTTCGTGGTGGAGAAAACGGAGAACTCCTTAACTGGTTTAAGATGTAATTGCTCTGAGACAAATCTTGCAGGCGCACACGACAAGGCATAGTGTATATCCTGTACTGGAACACTTGATTATAATTGAGAACCTGCTATGCACTGGTCTGCACTTTTTGTTATTTGTACACCCCTAAATATAACCAACTGTTGACCACAGCCCTCATTAAACAGCAAGAAATAATGGCTAATTTTATTGTAAAGTGCATAATATGTTATTCCTGAGGTATTAGACCCAGTACTTGTATGTCCAATAACATCATTCCAAGAAGGGTGGGGGGTGTCTGTTAGCTGGTAATTATGGTTAATGTAGGATTGTAACTCCAGATGTTTCACATGGTTTATTTGCCGAGCTTAGTTCGAATAATTATATGCTGGCAAATCGAAGGAATGTGTACAGCAAGCAAAAACCCATAGCCACAGTGTGAATGTGAAGTGCTCCTATGGCTGCTATGGTTGCTACGGCTACTGTGGTTGCTACGGTGCTCCACTATCCGCTCTCCGGCTCCCCTCCATCTTCCATCCCCTCTTCTGTTTCCTCCTCCCTCCCGTCGGATAACTCTTTCCTGTTCCTCTCCCGAATCCTCTCCACTGTCTGGTCTAGCTGCAGCGTACCTGAAGCACTGCTGTTTCATTAAAAGACAGTGTTTGGGTTTACACAAGGTTTGGATTGGAAAAGGGCTGCAAAGCCAGGCGCTCTAATCTGGTCCGACCATAAAAGGGAAGGTGGAGATTTCAATTTTCACTCAGTCAGGGTCAGACGCACCGAGAGCGAAACTGCTCAGAACAATAGTCTTTATATCTTCCATTTTATCTTTACTTTTGTTTGGCATATTGGTGTTTTTGCACATTCAAAAATAATTTTAAAAAAAATTTAACAATGGTCTGAAGTGTGCATTTTTTTTTTCTTGTTAAGATCTAAGAATGCGAAGCATCACAACCAATAAAAGAGTTGAGCTGAAGCTGTGTATTTGATCCGCTCTGTTGTTGTTTGGTGTAGAAAAGCAATTACACCGCTTGTATTTAAAGTGTAAAACACATTTTAAAATGTTCGCATGGATGCTCAGAAAGCCTGTGGTTCTGCAGGAAGGAGCCCTTATACTGGGAAATGCAGAATTCACACCAGTTATAATCTGAACGCAAGTCAAAGTGCATAGTTAACTTGAAATAGTTAATACTTGAATTAGCTAAGAGTGCCAAACCTCTGATCTGAACCATGAACAAGGACCACAGAATACCAAAGAATTTGACCTACAGCTTGGATAGCTGCATTCATCACAGGTCTACCACAACAGGCTTGTTGTTACCACAAACACTTAACACTTCAATCAAATGGTTAGCTTTCAAAGATTGAAAGCTAACTCTTAGAATTAGATTAGAATGCTCCAGTAAAACTATGTAATTTGATTTTAGGGTAAAGTCAGCTAGCTCTGAAAAGATGGCCACTTCCTGCTAACCATGCAGAGTTTATTTTTAACCTTAGCATGCACATTTTTCCACCCGAGGACTGAAATGAAATGAACATTAACTACACCCCAAACCGGTAAATGATTTATTCTGCTCACTGAATGACTGTTTCTTTAGAATAAAGGTAATAAGATGCTAGGCTAGGCTAAGCTCCTTGACCTGGCGCGAACCCCAGTCGGAGCTCCCTCGTATCGTGTAGCTCATGATGGCTTTGTGCCCCGTCCTCGACCCACAGCACCGTCGGATGAAAAGCCACTCTAAAAGCTATTAATCACGATGACAGGAGCTAAAGGTTTAGCACTTTAGCATGCTGTGCTAACACTGGCTAAGGTGTTGCAGCACCTGCGCTAATCACACAGACTCATTTAAACCCCCGTCTTTCGTCTTATTAAGGAGAATCAGAATTCAGTTACAAGGCCTGAGATGGTGGTGTTTATAAGCAAACCTCTGCCCTGTGTATCGTTTTCTGAAAGCACCACAGGCAATTGGATTACCTCAGCTTGCTCTGACTCTTGGAGGGTATTCAGGCTGCAGTGGTGCCTGACAAATGCTTGGCTTGGTTCATACCGACCTAAGTCTTTTTCTTCCTTCACGCTGAGTCGGGACGTGTACTCTCTTGGGATCTGCACTTTTCCCTTGTTCACTTGCTCCCACTAAACAGCACAGTACATTCCAAACTTCCAAGCACTTTTCTGATTAAGTGTGTTTTGTGCGTTCATGCACGTGCGAGTCTGTTTTTTGCTCTAGCACAACATCAGTGCATCAGTAGCTGCTCTATGAAATGATCAATTGTGGGTCTTTGTGTGTTGCAGTGTTACGTGTGCATGTGTGTGTGTTGTTATGCTTGTGCACTGATGTCCATCTAACACACAGTGGTTGTAAATTGCCATCTTTTGAGATCATGTTTTAGTATGATGAAGAACGTCCATAAATATTCTGTAATTATGAGATTGTGACGGTCACTTTAAGTGTCCTACACCAAGCGCATGCGCACTACAGCATATATATTGACAGTGCGGGAGAGTTTCGAAGTGATATGCGCGCATGGTGGATAGCTCTAAGTTATAGGCTGTATGTTCTACCTACTGCTGTTATTTGGGATTGTGATGAGAGGTGTGTGAATACTCCCCAGCCCAAATAAATGGTCTCTGTTGCACCGCACCTGCTGACTTCTGCGTATTCCTCTGGAAGACAGCGCAAGTACCTATCCACCCAGTAGCGTCTCTCCCCTCGCGGGAGCGTTCGCCCACCAGCTTTCATTACAAGATCATGAAACCCCACCAAACACACACGTGCTATTGACTCTCAAACTCCATTATGCTTTAGCCAGTACTGCCTCAGTTACTCTATCCACTCCATCACCTTCACCCTATTAATAATCCATCTTTAGTCTTACTACAGCGTCTCACGGTCTGAGAAGCCAGGCAAAAGTGTTTTATGTGTGTGTGCATGTGTGTATGTCTACACCACTGTGCTCTTTCCCCTGTCATTCTTATTCATCTCCACTCCATGACTGCAGTTCTAATTCTCTTGCCAGCACCCTCCCCCACACACAAACACACCACCATCTCCACCCGTCCACTCCACCCAAAATCGTAATGCATAGTGGAGGCCCTAGCATTAGGCTTACCACAAATCTCTTATTCTTCGCCTGGCCTGAATAGTGATACCATACACCCCCACCCCACCACCACCACCACCACCACCAGGTGCGAATGGTTGAAACTCATAGTTGTGTAGTGAGCTCATCCAATAAGATCCACAGGGCAGCTTTATTCGCTAAAGTGGTCGGTGTTAGATTGCAGATCCCACCGACCATCTGCACCTCAGGAGCACGAGCACGTGTGTGTGGTGCTAATCGAGAGCTGTTTGATTCCCAGTGTAGAAGGACCCCACCAAAATCATCCAAACTCATCCCCAGCCTGAAACGAACCCCTTTCAAAAGGCGGCAGAGCTATGAATTCTTCAAACTCCTATTGCTTTTCCAGAGATCCTATGCTACTCATACTACTTATCTCATTCCCCTAAATTATTGATGTTGTGTATTTACTTATTTGTTTATGTATGTATGTGTTTATTAGCTACAAGTGATTAGTTCAGATAGTTATCCTTGCAGGAAGCCTGGAGTGAGAGAGACTGGATGTAGATTGAGAGACTGGTTGGAGATAGAGAGACTGGATGGTGCTTATTAAGCTGTCTGTGGATAATCACCTGTCTGTGACCCCCTGAGAAGGCGCTGGGATGAACAGTGAGGATCTCCACCTGTGCCTTCCCTGTGTGAGCCCTGCACTCCTGCTGCGACCGGATCGTTAGCGGGAGATTCTGGCTGGACCTCTCTGGCTTCACCAGAACCCAGTCATTCCCTCCCCCTGCACAGGGGCTGGCAGCATGGCAGCCTGAAAGCCTCAAAGTCTACCAGCGTACTCAGCAAACTCCCACACAAGCAAACTCCCTCACTATCAACCCCACACCATAAACTCTCACACCAGCCAAATTCTTCCCACGTAGCTTCCCTCGCTTTGGTTTGCGTGCGTGTGTATCACAATCAAGCCACATCTGGTGATGGTGCACTCGTCAAAATACATATACGTACGTGTATATACGTATATATATATATATATAAATGTATGTATGTATAATATTTTTGACCAATTAAATCACCAGATGTGGCTTGATTGTGATGATTCACAAGTAAAATAAACTAAAAATAAAATATAAAATAAAAATCTTTTAAAATTGAAATTAACAGTTAATTTTCTTCAGTTCTCCCATGTGGGAAAACATTGCTCATACCTCTTCTTTCTCTCTCTCTCTCTCTCTCTCTCTCTCTCTCTCTCTCTCTCTCTCTCTCTCACACACACACACACACACACACACACACACACACATTGTCTCTAATTCTTGGTTTCTCTTTTTTCCCTATATGCAATTTGTGAAGAAGATAAATAAGAGGTACATAGAGGAGATAAGATGGGGGTGATGAGAAAGAGGAAGTGACATCACCCTGCTGTCTGCCACTCCATGAACATCTGTTCATTAACTCCAAACCCAGGTGATAAAAACAGGAAGAGATCAAGGACAACCTGCTAAGTGTGTCTCATGCAGATCAGGCAACTGTTCCATATACTTTAAAATCAGTGGGTTTAGAAAAAAATGAAATGGGAAAAAAACCTAGCCGAAGCCCTGTAGATCAGGCTTTGTGTGTGCTGTATCAGGACTTCATGTGAGGACTGAAGAACGTACTTATGACGCAGCCGTGCAGAAAAGAGCTGAAATAACAGCAGGGCTCAAGCTTGAGTGAAATAATGGTGCTAATTATGGAGTTTGGGACCGTTCATGTGGGAACAGGGCTACGCTGTACTCCATCACGTACTGCGTCTCCCACCCTCCCGAAGAAGAGGTCTGACTGGCTTCTGTGTTGATTAGGTCAGGAATTAGGCGCTAAAATATTTGCAGGTTTAGACCCCAAATTTGCTGTTGAAACTGCAGTTGAGTAGCAAGTAATCATGCTCTAATCACCGCATCGCGTGTGTGTGTGTGTGTGTGTGTGTGTGTATGTCAGTGTCTGTGTGTTTTAGAGAGGGAAAGAGCGAAAGAGAGGGAGGATACCTAGGGGTGGAAGCAATATAAAGCACTAGTCCTATTGTCCACTTCATCCACACACACAGAAACATGCACAAATGCTCATGTATGTGGTGTTCAGCAAAACTAACCTGCTCTCTGTGGTTACTGATTAAGATGTGCATATAGCTTGACTATAATAAGCTCTAAATCCCACTTAAAATGTGTAATCTCATTTACCATGCATGTGTGTTTACAGTATATGTTCTGACTCTTTCGTTATTACTATTACTGGAGCAGGAAATTGCTTCACATTTATCTAGAAGCTGTTTATAACTCTGGAATGAGTTCACTCCACTCTTTGGGATGATAAGATCAGCCTGTTCCAGAGCTCCGCCTATTCCATTAATTTTAATAAAATTATACACCCCTGTCATTAGTGACATCTAGCAGAAACAGTTCACTGTTCAGAGACCAGCCAGTGCTCCCTTTCACATGGAGGCACACCGCATCTCCACTTAGCCACGGCACTGGGCTCCTGCCCTGCTTGGAGGATTTCCTCAATTAAACCCTTATCCAATCAGGTGCTTAGCCACCTGATCTCAGGACAGTTACAGCGGCCCTTAACTGAGTTAATGAAGCCAACGTCAGTTCAGGCAGAGTTCAGATACATCTGGAGCTGGTCTGTGATGCAGAGGCAATAGTCACAACGACGACAGCCGAATGTCTGGCCAAGCAGACTTTCCACTGTCTTTTCCGGTTTTTGTCAAATCCTAGCACTGTGTTTTAAAGGCCAAATTGTGTGAGATGATTCAGGTTTACAATGGCTCATGCGAAAAACAGTGCTGAAGCAGGTCATAGCAAGTCATTTCCTTGGGGTGGTTCTTGCTTGTACAGGGGGGTGGTGTTACCCACAAAGGGTTGGTGTTGTTCCATATTTTCATTTTAGCCAAGCAGGACACTGGATACAACAGATCAGTTGACTGACGACAGATTTCCTGCTTTACCAAGTGGAATCAGGGGGTCTTCTGCTTGGGTGGAGGGAAAGACTGAAACCACACCTGCCCTTTGTGGATAAGACTACTCACCACCCTTTAAATACAATTAAAAGCAAAAACTCACAGAGCGGCAGATAATTTGTGCTCATTTGTGCTTATATGAACTGGGAGGCCAAATGGACAAATACACGGACTGATTCTGAATTCTGAAGGACTGAAGTAAAAGCCTGTTTCCAAGGACGTGGATATGGTTTCACCGTGGATGTCATGTTTAACTCACCGCGCGTGTATTCTGTGTTGCACAGTGCAGCCCTCTCCCCACATCCCTTGACTGATCAAGCGGCACACGGGTGATGTTTGTGATGAAGGTTCGAGCCCAATCTGTGCCACACGCCACACAGAGCTGCAGCCATGGTGCCGTGCACCTGCATGCCTGTTCTTCCAGCAAATATCACAGTTGCACTGCATGTGCACAGATAGTTTGAGAAGATGAAGGTCCAGCATCGCATGAAGATGAAGGTCCAGCATCTGCTCACTCAGATCATTGGTAGTGCATTAGGGGTTTAAATGTAATTAAAGTAGAAATTTGAAACTACTGCCAAATCAGGAGGAACCAAGGAGAATGAAAGCCGAAAGGTTTTGCACTCTTGAGAATTGGTGTGTGTGTGTGTGTGTGTTCCTGTGGTGTTTTTATTGATGCCTGGGGCTCAGGAGAGGAGGACTCCAGTGCAGAGACTCTGAAAGAGAAGCACAAGCTCTGGTTTTGACAAGCACTGCTACACCGGAGAGAAGAGAGGTGCAAAGCCAAGCGTGACTTTACGCTTCACCTTTTGTGTGACAGTGTGTGTGTGTGTGTGTGTGTGTACACACCCTACAGAAAGTCTTTCAGAGGTTTTGGTCAGTGACCGTGTGAGAGTCCAGCATCTGGGGATGTTTGCCCTTGCTAGATTGCCGCTATGGGGATGTCAATGTCAAGTGTGAGAGTGTGAGTGTGTGTGTGTGTGTGAGTGAGTGTGTCTGTATGTATGTGTGTGTGTGTGTGTGTGTGTGTGTGTGTGTGTGTGTATCACCGTAAACTCCAAGGGCAGCTGTACCAAAGCGCATCGTCTGACTGGCATTTTGAAGAGCGGCTGCAGGGCGTGCAGGGCACCTGCCTGGGCACACAGACCTGGCGACGTTCTTCTAACACGGGCAAAGGACTCGCAACAAACTGTCGAAACGCCTCCATCTGCGTCCCAGGAACAGCCAGGCTTCATGGTGCGGGTCACTTCCTGTGCCTCTGCTCAGTCCACAACCCCCCGCTGTGTGTTTTGACAGCCGGTCGGGAGTCAGTGTGTGTTTTAAACAACAGAGCAGGAGGGGCTGTAGGGGGAGGGGGGAGGAGGTGGTCCTTTGATAAACATTTGCATGGCACTTTATTTATTTGTTTGTTTGTTTTTCATTTATTTTGGTGGCTCCAGCCGCCCTCCAGCCACCCCGATTGTTGGCGTACCTGTGAGCTGCAGAGACTGATGTGCCTTTGATGTTTATGACTTTATGACTGAAGCCCCCCACACCCCACCCCCGCCCTGCTGAGATGGATCGTTCCGGCGGTGGTGTGGAAGAACGCCTCTGCTAATGGGAGACCGGGATACGAGACTTCAGTCTTGGAACCCCTTGCCTGCACCAATCAGATCAGCTATGCTCACTGGCCAGCAGAGGCACCGTGCAGAGGAGAGTGGTTCAAAAACAGCTTCCTGTCACTCCACAGTCCAGCTTCACCTAGGAAACAGAGACAATACTAAATTTAAACCCATATGGAGCATCCTTTAAAACATGTTCCATCAAAGGCAGGAATTAAAGACAGTTTTGTATCCAGTCATAACTTCGACACTCTCCACACTCTCTCTACCAGACAGATCTTAAACTATGGAGTAGATTGGACTCTTGCTTGTTATTGTAATGTAGCCACTTTGATTAAATGGGATCGTTTTTGTCAGTGTGTGTGTTTTTCTATAAACATATAGACCATTCTCACCCATCAGGTAGTTCTCTCCTGTCACACAGCTGCCAGTCAGGGGAGGGGAGTGGAGCGGATGGGAGGAACTGTCATGCGTTCCGTCAACACCGCTGGCTCACACAGTGTCAGGGGGTGGCGTAACACACCTGGAGCTCAGCACCATCCGTCCACTTCTGATGCATGAGATGGTAGGCGCACGTGATTGGCCAGTGTCACTGTAACTGACAGGGGGAGAAAAGCAAGACAAGTTCTGCTCTGTATCGTCAAGGATCGAACTCATAATCACCAGGTGATATAGCAGATACTTTACCAAACCCAGAAAGCACAACACTGGAGTGCATTTAT